>APFE030477568.1:0-19069 GCA_000404065.3 Pinus taeda
GGTCTCTCGGATAGGGAAGGCACCTTCTATCCTCTCATTTCCTCCTTGATTATCAGCCATAGTTTCAGGTGGAGTGGTCTCTAACTCTTCTTCTTCTATAGGGCTTTGGTATGCCTCGTGGTGTTCACCTATATTTCACGGCGCCAAAAAGATTGTGGGGGTGTTAGGTAGGAATTTTCCTGATCTATCTCTATTCCTACGAGGCATGAAGCAAAAGGACTTCTTTTTGATTGCTTGTGTTTCTTTTCCTGTGCTCCTGCAAAATGAAACAGATTGATTGCAAACTTGAAATTCTAGTCTACACTTGCAGAATTGAAAGTCTAATCTATGAAAGAAGGAAAGTCTGATCTATGAAAGAAGGAAAGAGTAATCTATGAAAGCAGGAAAGACTAATCTATGAAAGCAGAATGGAAATGAAGAAAACTACTTAGCAGAAAGTGAGAGTAAGAATTTAGAAGAAAAGCAACAATTACTAATACTCTGACGCTTCCCCGGCAACGACGCCAAAAAGGTGGTCATCTCCAGTATTGTAGCAATAATGCTACAACTCCTCGGGCTTCCTGTCTCCCATTTTATCAACCCGGTTGTTCGTACAAACTTGGAAGCGACGGTGCTATATGCACAAGTACTAGCTCTTGTCGCAGCTGTCACTTGATCAGCTGGAACAAGTCCGCTAGGGCTCAAGCCAACTTCTATGGCTCACAGAAGAAGCTCTATTAATGATGGATGAAAGCTAGCTCAAAGAAGACTAGTCTACTTGACAAAAATGAACTAAAAGTAAATCAAAGCATGTAAACCTAGGAAACCTTAATTTAACTAGTCTAACCTCTATAATGCAATGAAGATGAGTGAAACTTCTACCAATGCTGCTACTACCTCTAATAAGTGGAAATGCATGGATCTAAACTGCTTGCATCAGCAAAGACATGTTTTTGTACTTTTCATTAAGTAGGTGAAATGATTGTGATTTTATGCTTATTAGGGTTTGGTTGTGCAGATGGGATGGAGAAGGAAGGAAAGCGTGGAACAGGTTGGGGAGGCTAGATGAGGTCCCTATGGACCCTTACCATCCATCCACAGAGGTTTTCCACGTTCAGAAGCTCGGCAACCGAGTGAATGGCCTCCTACAGGATGTCTGTAGGGGATCCTACAGGATACTCAGAGGTTTCTACAGGATAGTCCTGTAAGTCTTCTACAGGATGTTCTGTGCAATTCTACAGGATGATTGGCCGTGAAGGTTTGAAGTGATGGAGGAGTGATGGAATGGTAGGAAGAGATATGTGAGGTAGGGATAAGGCTGGTGATGGATCAGAAGTGGAGGAATGAGATGAGAAATGGGTGTAGGGAGTATGTTGAAGGTAAAGGGTTATGTCAATGAAAGGTTAAGAAATGAAGTTACGTGAGGAGTGGAAGACTTTGGGAGAGGACAAAACGAAGTGAAGGTCGAGGAGATATGTTTGCATGCGTGATCAAGATGGAGGAGATGGTAATGGAACGAGAAAGAGGAGTGTAAATGAAACAAATGATTATGACTGTCACCAAACCGAAAATGCATCAACCTAAATTACTTATGCCATGAATTCAATGAACAACAATCCAAAACACGAAGAGAAATATGTATGAGGCTGTGATGAAAGTATGTGTGCAGGTGTGAATGACAAGGAAGCATCTAATCAAAACCGTGACTGTATTACAGCAATCATCAAGTAACGTAATGCGTGTTTTTGGTGGCTAGTTATGGACTGCACCCCAATCTTCAAGAGCGATGGCAGTGAGCCTTAACAACCGTTTTGCTGGAGCTCCAATTGATGGTATCTATCCTCTGCTACACTAAGCAAGTGGAAACAACTGTACCATAAGAAAAATCTATCCTACTCATTAGAAAACCAAATCACCAAACTGTAATTTGAATTGCATGTGCAAACGAAAACTTAAAGTGCTGGAAATGAAATGGAAGCAACACTACAGCAGAGGGGATCTATGGCTCTCAGGTTGGGCCCTAACCTGAGAGCTATAGTCTCCTTAAGAAACTCAGAACTAGATCACAAACTGCCTTCTTTATTCATAATCTGATGTCATGCCAAATTGGCTTACAAAAAGGAACGAAAACTTAACTGTGCTCCAAAATTACAATAACAATACAAGAGTTCAACAACCTATCTAAGGCTAAGGCCTTCATACTTATACAAAAATGATGATCCACCAAGTGCCCTTGATTTTAGGAGCTCGGCTGTCCAACTAGAGTCTAACTGCGGATGCTGTAGGGCAGTCATAACTACTGTTCCTGTAGAACAGTTTATGACTGCTGTTCTTGTAGGACAGCTGGCCGCTTCTTCAGCTCGGAGGGGAGATGGATTGGAGCTCGAAGTTCTTGGTGGGAATCACGAGGAATGTCCCAAGACCGTGGACATCTCTCCACAAAATCAGCAGTGCCACTTCATTGTCTCCTTATCCCCTTTTTCGTTGTCTCTTGCTCCCTTTTTAATGTCAAAACCTGGAATCATAACGCATTAGTCGCGTAGATAAAATGTCTAACCTTTTTCCTACAAACAACATGAATAAACTAAGAAATGCATGCATAAGCAAATAAAAAATGAATGGTTTGAGCAAGTAAAATAGGCCAAAATGAGCCCAAATTGTACCAAAATTGGGGCTCATCAGTCAGCTGGTCGCTTAGCGATACTATGGAATTCAGAGGAGGTCATCTTTGAGAATTTATCAGCCTTCCGAGAATCCTTTCTGGAGTGTGTAGGATAGTAGGAACGGAGGAAAGAATACTCATCTCCGGAGTGTATGGCCCTCACCTTCCCAGGGGCAGAAAAGAGTTTATGAGGAATATTCAGGCAGTAAGAAAATTAATCCCAGACGATTTATGGATGATAGGCGGTGATTTCAATTTGATCCGGGATTTAGGAGAGAAACGAGGAGGCATCAGGAGACAGGACCCAAGTATGGATGATTTCAATGAACTCATAACAAATCTAAGACTAGTAGACACTCCAACAACAAATGGGGTGTTCACCTGGAATAACAGGAGGGGTGGCAGGAATCAGATTGCATCAAAGCTAGATAGATTCCTCCTATCTGAGCAAGTTCTGAATAAGGATGTTTTCATAGAGGCCAAAATTCTCCCAGGCTTAGGATCTGATCATTGGCCGATATGTTTGGAAATTGACATTAAAAAAATCAAAAGCAAGAAACCTTTCCGCTTTTAGTCCTTTTGGCTCAGAAATCCGGATTTTCTCAATAAAATAGAAGAATGGTGGATCCAAAGTCAAGTCAGAGGACAATGTAAAATGCATACTTTCCAATTAAGGCTTAAGGAAATAAAAAACAAAATTAGAAAATGGAACAAGGAGGACTTTGGGAATATCTTTGAGGAAAAACAAAAACTTGAAAAGGCAATGGAGGAGGTACAGAAGCAAATCATCCTGGAGGGAAGAGATGAAGAAAGGAGTAAGGAGGAGAGCAGTTTAATAAGCCAGCTAGAGGAAAGGAGAAGACAAGAGGAGATCCTATGGAGACAGAAGTCAAGAATAAATTGGTTACGGGAAGGAGAGAGGAATACTAAATTCTTTCATCAAGCAATGATTCAACACAGGCAACGGAACCGGATCTTCTCAATTAAAAATGAAGCAGGAGAGAGAGTAATAGAACAATATGGAATAGAGCAAGTCCTAACTGATTACCATAAGGGGATCCTCACTGAAACCCAGGATGACAGAGGGGAAGCAATCAATAAAATCTGCAAGGAAATCCCAAAAATGATCACAGATGAGCAGAACAAAGGCCTCATGTGCGAAACAAAACTAGCAGAAGACGAAGAGGTAATTATGAACATGAAAAAAGGAAAATCTCCGGGGCCGGATGGATTTACGGCCGAATTTTATCAATCTGGATGGAAGTTTCTAGGATAAGACATCCTGGAAGTGGTTAAAGAATCTCGGATAAAGCACAGAATGTGGTCAGTTATGAATTCCACCTTTATAACTTTAATTCCTAAAACTAATAATTCTGAGGAAGCTCAAGGATTCCGACCCATTGCCCTGTGCAACGTTATTTATAAAATAATTACTACACTGGTGGCAAAAAGATTGAAACCGCTCCTACCAAGCATCATCTCTCCTGAACAAACGGGTTTTGTTGAAGGAAGGCAAATTCTAGATGGTTTAGTGGTGGCCCAAGAGATGATTCATTCCCTCAACCAACACAAGAGGAAAGGAATGATGATTAAGCTGGATCTCTCAAAGGCGTATGATCGCCTGAATTGGAGATATCTCTGTGCGGTGATGGAAGCATACGGTTTTGAAAAGCGCTGCATTGAATGGGTATTCAGTATGGTCTCCACCCCCATTTTCTCAATTTTGGTCAATGGTAATCCATCAAAGCCCTTTAATGCCTCTAGGGGTATAAGGCAAGGTGATCCATTATCACCCTTTCTCTTTATTTTAGCAGCAAATGGTCTCGAGAGAATCATAAAAAGCGAATCTAGGAGAAATAAGCTCAGAGGCCTAAAGCTTTGGGGAAACAATTTAGCTATCACACATCAACAATTTGTTGATGATATAATGCTATTCGGAGAAGTCAGCCTGAGGCAATAAAGGCCCACCTCACCAGAACCTTGGGATTCAAACAAGGAGAACTTCCTACTAAGTATCTAGGTAATCAACTGGACATACGTCCAACACACATGAAGAATTGGCAGGAGGTTATCAAACTGGTCATTCAGATCTCTGAACATCGCCAGCCGCATAGTCCTCCTAAAGGCCGTTCTTCAATCAATTCCAGTATATACCCTATCTGTAAGAGCAGCCTCGAAAGGTGTTTGTGCAAAACTAAGGGAGATTTTTGGAAAGTTTATCTGGGGAGGACCAACTCAACAGAGAAAATGGGCCCTCGTTTCTTGGGCAAATCTGATCCAAAGGAAGGAAGAAGGAGGTTTGGGGGTGAGGGACCCTGAAACTCTAAATAAAGTTCTAGGGGCTAAATTATGGTGGAGATGGCTGCAAGGAGGGAAAGATGTATGGAAGAAAATTTGGGAATACAAATATATTATGGCAGAACAAACAGAGGAGAAATTGAGAATCCAAAGCACCCCAAAAGGATCATCAATTTGGAATTTGGCAAGCCAGAACAGAGAATTGATAAAGCAGTATGCATTCTAGGAGATCCGGGGGGGAGAGAAAGCAAAATTATGGGAAGATGGATGGCAGCAAAAAAGAAAGATGAATGAAATACAAACCCTTCAAGATCTTCAACAGAGAGCACAGAGGCTAGGGATGGATAATGTCAAGGACTATCGGGTGGAAGAAGAAAACAGAGAAATATGGAGAAAATCGAAAAAACCAGGAGAATGGACTGAAAATATAAATAGGGAGATAGAGGAAAGTTACCTTAGAGAAATGAATCTTAGGAAAATACGAAACAGGACTGGGGAGGACATCCTAAGATGGGGCAAAACAATGAGAGGGTCTTTCACAGTAAAGGAAGCCTATTTCCTGACTACAAGGCAGAATCAGGATGAAGAAGATCAAGACTGGAAGAAGATATGGGAAGGAAAATGGTGGCCAAAAGTCACAATCTTTGCCTGCTTGGTTAGAAAAGGAAAGATTTTAACATGGGATAAAATCATAAAGAGGGGTTTTCAAGGCTCGTCAAGATGCAGCCTCTGTAACAGGGAAGCAGAGAATCAAGAACATCTCCTAAATAAGTGTCCTTTCGCAGAAAGCATATGGGAAAAGATCAGAGTTCTATTTGGTAGAACAATGAGAGACCAGACGAATATTCACTTGACCATAGGACAATGGGGAACAGGGCAACTCCACAGCAAAGTGGTCAGAAGAATATGGAGTCTAGCGGTTGGCTTTGTGATCTGGTTCATATGGAAGGAACGCAATAAAATAATATTCAAGGGGAAAAACAGTAGGCCAGAAAAGGTTTGGGAAGAGATAAGCAAAGCAATCAGGGAAACTGTGCTTTCAGACAGGTGGGATGAGGAAGATTGGAAGATAGACCAACATGAAGGAAGAATAGCCTCATTGCTAAACTTAGAATTCAGTTTGACCTACCCAAGAAAAGAGAGGCAAAGCAATCCACAAGTTCAAATTCCAAATCTTTTTAGCTACCCCGGGATTCACTCCATCAAATTAAACTTCGATGGAGCTTCGAAGGGTAACCCAGGTCCGGTAGGTCTTGGAGGTATCTTCCGGGATGGAAAAGGAAAAACTAGATGGGTTTTTGCTGAATGGGTAGGAGAGATGACGAACAATGAAGCTGAACTTTGGGCTGTTCACGAAGGCTTGAGGATAGTTGTTCGAAATAGATACCTGAACCTGGAAATTGAAGGGGATTCGCAAATCACGATTGAGATGTTACGGAAACTCAAGGATGGGCAGAGGTGGGATAAAGTCGCTAAAAGTTGGAGGACAGCAGCTATCATCAAAGACATTGAGGAATTGTTAAACAAGATTGATTATAAAACCATCAAGCATGTCCGACGAGATGGGAACAAGGCGGCGGATTTCCTTGCCAATTGGGGTAGCAAGGAAGCAGGCAGTAAACTTGATAGAATTTGGACATCACTAGAGAGCGATCACAGCTGGGATGGTCTCAAAACAATTTTAAACCATGATCATGAGGAAGCAACAAAGCATTCTACAGGAGGAAACTTACCGCCCGATCGGGTTGGATGAGCTGGCGAGGAGAACAATAATGATTTGGCGGCACATGAAGCAGGTCACAGTCGATGGTGATCAAGGCATAATTTTCATAGGTAAGTGGAGCGGCCGGCAGAGGAATGGTGCAGGTCATCTGATCACTGGAAGGGACAGAAGGATGGCGAGGGGAGCAGTCCACAGTGCTACGGGCCTTGGGCTCAACTACCAGCAGATCTTTGGTAATGATATCGCTGAGCAGACAAGTTTTAGGAATGAATGACGACGACGGGATCAGTGTCGGGAAGAGAACATAAAATCTGAAGCCAGGAGCCCATATCGTCAGTGCAGCCTGAACGTTTTCGCAACGGAAGCAGGAGGCGATAATTGCAGAAGGAGAAGGAATATGGAGGCGGAAGGAAGCGGGAGTGGAAGAAGATGGTTACGCAGCGGGGGTCCTGAAGACCAGAGTCAGCTTGCAGCAGACAGGAAAGGCAAGCGCAAGGTGGAAGATGAAGGGCAGCCGAAGATACAGGTTTTTGAGATTTCAGAAGAGGAGAGCGATGAGCTGGTGGAAAACCAGGAGGCGACAACATGGAAAGACAGATGGAAAAGTCTACCAGGCGATGGTATTGACGGCGCAGAAGATGACCCAGCTCGGTCAGCAGGAAGGGGCAGGGGAGGATCCTGCGGCAAGGGTAGAGGAGGAAAGGGACGCAGGGGCCGAGGTGGTCGGCGGAGAAAGGATCTGGCGGAGAGGAGAGGACGGAGGGGGCGACAATGCAGCCCAAGTCTGGAGGAGGAAGCAGAGCCTGCTGCGGGAGATGGAAGGCGGCAGACAAGGAAAATTATAGGAAATAGAGTAAGAGTTGTTGAGCAGGAGTATAGGGAGAAATCCAACCCAAAGATCAGGAGAATTATGGAGCATTGGGAAGAAGAAGCCATCCAGGCTCAATCTGAAGAAGAGATGGAAGAGTGGATTGCTCTCATGCCTGACCTTGGTCATACCAGAGGCAGAATGACCCTTTACAAGCAGTCCCTTCACTTGTACTGGGTCATGAAGAGACTCATGGCAAAAGCTTTGGAACAGGTGGCCATGGAGATGGCTGAGATGGTACAGAGTATTCCAATTGTGAAAAAGGAACTGAAGAACATAGTCATAACTCTGCTCATGCAAGATAAAGGATTGGAGGACCTGCATCAACAGCTGGAGGCAAGTGGATTGCTGGTGAAGAAGGAAAAAGCTCAACAATCTGAGCCTGAAAAGCATTGATCAAAGGCATGTTTTGCTCTCTCTTGAGATCTGTTTTGTTTTTACTCTATTGTAGGCATGAAAACATTGCTGTTTTTATACATAGGAAGCAATATATAGGCAGAAATAGGAAAATAGATAAAGGATATGAAGTAAGGACTGAACAGTTGGAAACATTCTATTTTTGGTTTGTTGTGGAAAACTTTGGGTGGTCAAGATACCCGGTTTCCCTTCGGGGTGGGGTGAGACCACCCTGATGCTGTAAATATTCTCTTATGTTAATAGAAAAGGACCTACACAGCTTACAAAAAAAAAATGTTGCCTCTTATTATAAGTTTTGTTTCCTCAAATCTGTACAAAAATAACTTGTACAGTAATTATTATTGTTTTTCCTCATTCTCTACTCTTCATATGAATCAATTAAAATGGGTCAAGGTCCTGAAAGCTTACAACCAATGCACAAAACTGAAATCTGCAATGCCTTATGCTGGCCATTGTTGAAATTAACATAAACTCTCTTAAGTCAAGATTTGACATATGTGTCCTGCCGTGTTGTGCTTGCAAGCTACGAGGGTTGGTCTGGAAAGGTCTTAAATAAGCTAGTTATACAATGCCTTGAAAAATCTTAATTGAACTCTGTTTTAGAGCAAAAGAGACCGTACTTCAATGACAAAAATGTGTCACCTGTGAGATAGTCTTATACCAAATGTATTTTAAAATAATATAAATTATGTTAGTCAGTTGGTTCAAAATATATGTTAATCTATTGGCTCTTTAGAGGGAATATCGAGAAATAATTCCATGGTGAAACAATTGAATCGAAATCAGTTAATTTTCCAACCTAAATTGTAACGTAATTCGTAGTTGGGCAGGCGAGAGGCCACGCTGTGTGTCGATTCCATGGGGAAACAATTGAATCGAACTCGGTTAATTTTTCCACCTAAATTGTAACGTAATTCTTAGTTGGGCAGGCGAGAGGCCACGTTGTGTGTCAATTCCATGGGGAAACAATTGAACCTAAATTGTAACGTAATTTGTAGTTGGGCGACTTTGGGCAGGCGAGAGGCCACGTTGTGTGTCGATAGGACGAACAAATGGTCGTTAAATTAAATATTTATTTTGTAACCTAAGAAGAAAATGGCGAGTCAAATTTATTTAATTTGTAATGTATAAAAAGAAACATTTGATGATGATGAAAAATTTGATAGAGGTTCAAAAAGCGTTTATTTTAAGATTTCTATGTGATTTTTAAAAATATTGTTGCTTAAAAATACATGAGTTAAATCACAATATTCAGCTACCATGAAATCTTAATGCCCAAAACCCTGATAAATAAATTAAAATAGACACACCTATATGATGAATGAATTTTTTTTGGAACAATTAAAGTAAATTCAACTAAAACTGCACAGGTAACATAGATTTGTTACAGATAACATAGGCAGTTAATTGTTCGGACAGATTCATAGAGTGTTGTGTGTTTAGCGCGTTCAGCACCTAACATGTGTTGTACCTATTTCTGCATTTATTCAAACTGTCCTGAATATCTCATGCTGGCTACAGAAATTCTGGCATCAAAACATGTAACTCTGAAGAAGTTTGTTTTCTGTTTGCGTTCTAATGCTCTATTTCTAGTTGTTCTTGAAGCAATCGCATTTAAAAGAATATTTGATCGCAAAATTCAATATTATTCTTTCATCTTTGATATTCCAATCGAAATCTCTTTATTGATTTTTACTTAATCATCATTTTAATTGAACCAGATATGCGACCTTGGGTTTCATCTCTATTTTTCTGTCAGAAATTATAATAAAGCTTGGAAATTTCAAAATTCGTAGCCACCTTTTATCTTTAATCCTCAAGTAATATCTTTTATCTTTAATCGTCAAGTAATATCTTCTTAAATCTTCTTAAATTCAACTCTATCGGGAATTTACATCTTTGTTAATATAGCTCTATATCTGGTTTATTGATGAAACAACTCCGCCTCGTAAGTCACTTAAATAAATAATTTTGGCTGCCTCGCTGATCGGAAGGATTTTTTGCTTAAATAGAGTAGGTCAATTTTATCGTCTAACCCATAATGATAGAACAGGGCTCTTTGTTGTTTATTTTGGCTGAGGTGGAAATATAATGTTCTTATTTCTTTTAAAATTTTACTGTGTTGGTGCAAAAAACTAGGATTTTGGAGAATTGGAAAGTCAAGAAAACAGTGTAAAAGGATTAAAATAGATTATTACTCATTTTGTAAATATACTTTTATTTTCTAAGAATTTACATAAATAAATAAATTTAGAGTAATAAGTACATAAAAATTGAAATATATACCTTATTGGAGCAGTAAGTTCATAGGCTATGAAGGATGGTACAATCCAGCGAAGCAAAGTTGATTTTCTTTTTATTAAGACGACCACTCTTTTTATTAAGACGACCACTTGTAAATTAATTTGGAGTTTATTGCAGTGAATAAAATGTTGCATCTTGCCAAAAGTTTTAACTTGTAAATTAATTTGGAGTTTATTACAGTGAGTAAAATGTTGCATCTTGCCATAAGTTTTGTTTAAAAGTGACTTAATTGTATCACATTGATTTTGACATGACAAATTAGTAAAATGATATAAGTTGTTACAGCTGGTACACCTATGTACTTATGTTTGGTGCATTAATCACTATATGACATTGAAGGAATATAAGTTGTTACAGCTGGTACACCTATGTACTTATGTTTAGTGCATTAATCACTATATGGCTTTGAAGGAATCTAGTGGCATTCTCGATCATTGCTTGATTGACAACAACATGAGCCTTGTGTCGTACAACATTTGTATTGACTATGAAGGATTTAAGGAGGAGTAATGTTTTTTTGGCTGAGCCTAGCAAGGATTATCAAATAGACTCTTTATTGGTCCCTATGCTATACATTTTTTGGAACTTTTTTTCTCCCTTAAATATTAGATTCATAGGACAGGGTACCATTAATTATGTGAGCCAATGATCTTGGACATTTTCTCATTGAATTCTTCAAAACTTAGTCATTTTATCTTCCAAAATGTGCAAATAGTTTTATTGGTTGGAATATTGTTACAAGTTATAATAGATTTTGTTTTAAATGCTATGTTTGAGATGCATAATTTTTCTTGTGACACCATAATTTTTTCCAACACTTATTGGCAATATTAATGGCACAACATTATAAATAGTAATTGAATTTGGAAAGGCCTTGGGTATGATTCCTCTGATATAGATTGTAAATGAGTCTCACCATGTGTATAGTCAAACACGTCTATGCTTCAATCCTAAGTATTGTGGCATGCAAAATAGACCAAATTTTATGACAGTTATTGTTTAGCTTGACCCATTAAATAGACTGGGAAATATGTATATACAAATTTTTACATATTTATGCTGCAAGACGTTTCCTTTTGATGAATTGCTCTAGCCGATTGAACAAAGTTTGATCGTTGATAAAAAAACTGTTCATGAAACTGAAACGGTTCGTGAATTTTCGTCTAGTCGTTCTCGCTCATGGCAATGGTGGTCATTAGATGCTTATTAGTTGCCATATTTTAATTTCCCTGAGTTGCAGTTTGAAAATACTTTGAGAATAAGAGAAGTCGGATGTTCAGAAAATGATGGACGCGACAGCCGTTGCTGCTGCAGTTTCTCCAGCGACATCGGAGCCTGGATTTTGGGTGTCGATGCTGTAAACAGTATGAGATGTGTCCCACGAGATGAGCCTTTTGGGCATCTGAAAATGTCTGATTTCTTAGCGCATTCCCTCAAGGAAATTGTTCAATTCCTACTACTATAACTCAAATCATTGTTTGATTCAACTATGAATGACTTCGACTCCTTTAAATACATTAAGAAGCTCTTTTTTATGGGAAAAAGTTGCCCAACAACTAAATTCTGGAAGCTGCCAAAAATTTCATTCCCTTTGAGCTTGTCAAAGAGTTTCTTACAACAAAAAAAAAATTGTTCAAGTATCCCCTTCCTCAAGTTATAGCTGGTAAGTATTTCTCTTCCAAACACGTCCATGCATCTTCTTATTCTGTGTTTGATTTCTACCAGATTCTGAATAATTGAACTTACTGGAAATGGGATTAATAGGTGCAGATGACTATTTGCTCAAATTTTCAAAGGATGTATGGTGGAGCAAAAGTCATGACTAAAATTCAAGAGAAGGCTTCCGCTGAAAAGAAACACTGGAAGGAAGGTGGTCATGACTAAATATCAAGAGAAGGCTTGCGCTGAACATAAACAATGGAAGGAAGGAAGATAGAATTTATTTGAATTTATTTGAAAGGGGGATAATCTTTGTTTTGTTTTGAAATGAATGAATGAATGATTTTAATGATGTTTATGAGGCTAAACAATTTAAAGGACCAAGAGAATAACTGGTTTAACTCATCTATTTATTTGAAAGGGTGGAGCATTTTTAGGGTGGAGCATTTTTGTCTTGTTTTGAAATGAATGAATGAATGCTTTTAATGATGTTCATGATGCTGAACAACTTAAGGGACCAAGATAATAACAACTTTAACTCATCTTCATATTTTTTTCCATGTCGGATCTTTTGCTATGAGTCTTGACTAGAAGGCTAGCAATTTGATTGATCTTATCTTCATCAAGTGCATGTTGTCAACCTTTAGATTGTTTTTATACTGACTGTGGATATTCTCATAGGCTGCGCACTCCGTGACAAAGTGCCATTCAGTGTCCACCACACCTTTAATGCATAAAATACAAGTTCTCTCTTCCCAAACTTCCTTGGGATCTTCCACCTACCACTCTTACATCTAAGGTGATGTGACCCTATCCTCAAATGTGCCATTTTTCCTTTAATAACTGTCGCTAAATATTTTTTCTCCCCATGGTCACAATTGGATTGAATTCTTTGATGTAGTATGTTTTTTTACGTCCATTGTGATTAGTCCACATGGCATCCTAAATTTTTCCATCACAAATTTTTTTATTTCTTCATTGGTGCTAGGACATTCATGTAGCTTGATATCCCACTTACTTAACCACTTTTTGTTTTGCTTCATCCAACTTTTCTTCCTACGATCTAATTCCTCCTCCATAGCTATCTTGGGCCAATGTTGGTTATCCATGCTTTTATTCCTTTTTAAGTAACTTATTAACCCAGTTATCGTTGTTGCCTCCAATGGGACTGTGGCTTTAACTTTGAGATTGCTAGTAACTAGTTACTTCGGTATTCTTTCTATCTGTCTCCGGCTACCAGTTGACATGCTACTTCCTCATACCTCACAACCATAGAGAACAACTAACGTAACCAACAAACCAAAAAGGATTTTCTTGGTTTTCCAATCCCAAAGCTCAGTTTTTCTGCACCAATTTTGGAGTAAGTATGAGGCTCTCCATCCTCCTTGAATTCTTTTCGCCCTACAAGTCTCCCTACTGAGCTTATGGTGGAAGTCAATCCCAAGATATTTGTATTCCTTCACTATCTCGAGAGGACTACCTTCGAAAAGGAAAGAGTTTGGTTTGTCTTTTCTACTTAAAGAGGAAATCATGATTTTGGTCTTATTAATGTTCACTTGTATCCCCAACTCTTGATAGAAGTGTTTTAAAACCTTTAAATGTTCTCTTAATCCACGCGTTGTTTTTGAGATTAGAATAAAATCATCTGCATATAGAAGCAACTTTACCACATAGCTTGCTAGATGAACCCCTTCTCCATCTGCTTTGCTTAACCAAGCTTCCAAATTATCAATATATAAACCAAATAACATGGGGAAAGGGCAAGGACACAGAGGTAGGAGAAGGGAATGCTAAAGGCTTCGACAAATGCAAATATAAATATTAAGCATTCTGCAATAATTCAATTATTGAGAAAAGTATTTTGGTAGAAACCACATAACATAAATTTTTGGCCGATGCATTTCGAACCAACGAGTGTGGTTCATCATCTGGGCCTCATGATGAACCACACTGGTTGGTTTGAAATGCGTCGGCCAAAAATTTTTGTTATGTGATTTCTACATAAAGATTTTTCTTATTCATTATTGATCACAAAAGCTTGAATTCAAAAATTCAATTATTGGTTCTCTTTCTATCTTTATCTCTTGAAATAAAATAATATTAAATAGTCAGCAAGAAAAGGCGGAGGATCTTTGTTTTGAAAACAAAGAAAAATACTTTTCCAAATACAAATATAAATATTAAGCATTATGCAATAATTTAATTATTACTTTACTTTTTCCATTTTTATCTTTTAAAATAAAATAATATTAAATAATTAAGAGGATCTTTTGTTGGCATTATGGTTCTGGTATGATTGAGGAGGAGAAAACTCTGAAGCTTTCTCTAAACACAATATAAATATTAAGGATTAAGCAATAATTCAATTATTGGTTTATTATTTCTATTTTTATCTCTTGAAATAAAATAATATTTACACCATAAGGCGTTTCCCTTTGAAATGAATTGCCCCAACCGTCATCGTGTCCTATTGTTCACCGTGGATTTGTGGTGTTAGACGATTGAAAAAAGTTTGATCGTTGATCAAAAAATGGTTCATGAAACTGAAATGTTCGTGAATTTTCGTCTCGCCGTTCTCGCTCATGGAAATGGCGGTCATTAGATGCTTATTAGTCGCCCACATTTTAATTTCCCTAAGTTGCAGTTTGAAAAGACTTTGAGAATAAGAGAAGTCGGATGTTCAAAAAACAATGGACGCGGCAGCCATTGCTGTTGTAGTTTCTCGACATCGGAGCCTGGATTTTGGGTGTCAATGCTGTAAACAGTACGAGATGTGTCCCACGAGATGGCTGTTTTGGGAATCTGAAAATGTCTGGTTTCTTAGCGCATTCCCTCAAGGCAATTGTTGAATTCCTGGTACTAGAGCTCAAATCGCTGTTTGATTCAACTATGAATGAGTTCGACTCCTTTAAAGACATTAAGAAGCTCTTTTCCGATGGAAAAATTTTGCCCAACAACTCAATTCTGGAAGCTGCCAAAAATTTCATTCCCTTTGAGCTTGTCAAAGAGTTTCTTACAACAGACGGCGAAAAATTGTTCAAGTATCCCCTTCCTCAAGTTATAGCCCGTGAGTATTTCTCTTCCAAACACGTCCATGCATCTTCTTATTCCTTGTTTGATTTCTACGAGACTCTGAATAATTGAACTTACTGGAAATGGGATTAATAGGTGCAGATGACGAATTTGCATGGAGGAAAGATGAAGAATTTGCACGCCAGATGCTGGCCGGAGTCAATCCTCTTGTTATACAGAGACTCTAAGTAATCAGCAAATCTCTAGTCCCCATTTGTCTCCTCTCTATTTTTAATTAAGCTTAGGCTACATAATTTTAATGTTGTGGATGGTTGAATTCACGAAGTTTTCCTCCGAGAAGTAAATTGGACCCTTTGATGTTTGGGCCTCATTTTATTATAAATATGGACGATCTCCTTACGATTACACTCTATCTCTCTGTATACAGATTTTTTCTTTTAGTCAGATTTGTTTTTTACTGTAATGTTTTATGTATGGAATTCAAACTCTGGTATGATGTTGTGCTGATTAGTTCTCTTTGTTTTCTAAACAGTAATCAATACCGATTAAAATCTGAGCCTCATATTTGTGTCAACCATTTGAATTTTGATTAACATTTTTACCTAAATGTGGCTACAACTTGACAGGGGTGTGGCAGTGGTGGACTCATTAATGCCCTACGGGCTGAAGCTCATGATCAAAGACTACCCTTACGTTGTGAATGGATTGGAGATATGGTTGGCAATAGTTTCATGGGTTAAGGAGTACATGTTCTTGTACTACCAGAATGATGATGCAGTGAAATCCAATACAGAGCTGCAAGCATGGTGGAACGAAATCAGAAATGTTGGTCACGGAGACAAGAAGGACGAAACATGGTGTTACAAGATGGAGAGCGTGGAAGAAGTTGAAAAGGCAATAACAACAATCATATGGGTGGCCTCGGCTCTTCATGCTGCAGTTAATTTTGGGCAATACCCTTACGTTGGATACATGCCTAGTCGACCCACCATAAGGAGAAGGTTCATTCCAGAAAAAGGGTCCCAAGAATAAGAAATAGCTTAGTTAAGATAGCTTATAAATGGAGGCACAAGTTCTGAGACTCTCATGGTGTTATTTCAATACATTTGCCCTGTTCAAGTTTTGAATGATTCAGAAATTAGCAGATATGTTAGATAGTGGAGGCAGGAAATTTACACTTCTTTTCTGTCAAACCTGGTAGCTGATAAAATATGAGAAACAACTTAATCACACACCTGTTGGTAAAAGCCTAATACTAAGAAGGCAGGTATAAGTGAATGATTAAGATTATTTATAGGTTTAGCCAACAATTTTATTGATAACATGCTTAGTTTGAGAATTATTGGCCCTTTTGAGGATTATTACTTGACCAGTTTGTTGCCTTAGTCTGCTGAGTACATTTTCTTTTTGTTGGTTGGTTGGTTTTTGTTGTAATTTGTAAATTGTATAGGTGATTTTCATTCACATACTTATTGGAATAGCTGGCTTCTTGAATAGGGCAGTCATGGAGTTGAGTATGTGAGAGGGGTTTGTAGAACACATTATCTAATGAACTCTTATGTAGAGGCAAAAAGTCTCACTCATAGCCTACTCGAAGCTTCAGATGGGAATTTCTTTTATAGATTCATGTATTCATAGATGGATGTGATATTTTCAGGCTCTCTGGGACAACAGGCTCTTCATTCTGGCATCTGGATCGAATAAATGCTCTATCTATCACCAAGACATATGCCTCTCGTTCAATTCTCTTCCTAAAGAACGATGGCACATTAAGGCCAGTTGCAATCGAGTTGAGCCTACCCCCTTCAGAAGATTGGGCAAGTGTTGGGAAGGTGTTTACTCCAGCAGAGGAAAGTGCAAAAGGAGCTCTATGGTAGCTGACTAAAGCGTACGTGACCGTGTCGATGCCTCGAAAATCGTTGCATCGACATTGGGGGAAACCACCCGGTCCGGACCTTAGTGCAGCTCCTTTTCCGTTTGGTGTAGTGGCTCCGATTGGGGATAATGGGACCAGTTTCCCAGCAATAGATAAATGGGATGAATGAATACTTTGTAAATAACAGTAGCGATAGGTGAATGACTAAAACTATTGACAGAAATGTAAAAAATAAAACATCCCGGGAATCTAATTGAACTTCTAAAGCGTAGCTTTTGAATTGTTTCTATATTTCCAAAAATACAATTATATTAGATAACAGCATTCTCAAAAAATACAGATTATCCTAAATCATTCAAAAGATTACTGTACCTAAATAGTTAGATACAGTGATTAAAGCAATACTACAAAGCTTTAAAGGTTCATACCATTAATGCATACATGATTAAAAAATAAGGCACATCATATGATCATCCAATAGTGGTATGAGCAAGATTTCCTGTTGTTACACATGCATACAACGAATGATAGCAGAAAATAATTACACAGTGAAATCAAATACGCAGAATGAATTCAAACAAAAGATAAAAATACCATTTGGATTGTAAGCCACTCCCGATATGAATCGCTATGTATGACTTCTACTTCAACGCATAACAATCTTGGAATCAACGAAAATAGTGCACAATTGAATCAAGAAACTTCTCCGTTAAAATAAAAGCAGGTGGTCGAGTTTCATAAAAGAATAGAGGCTGAAGCACAGTAGGGCAAACTTCAGTCTGTTAAGTCTTATACAAAATTTTACGACCCTTTCTAAATGCATGAAAGGGTCTATAAATACTATGCTAATCTAAAATATCTATCAAAACAGAAAAGCTAACTAAACTGATGTCAATAAATTCTAATTCCTATTTTGTTGGCGATCGGAGGAGCTGGACGATGAATCACTCTGTCGGCTGCTTTCCCTTGTATCTGAGTTGATTGATAGCGAGCATTGGCTCAACTTCAGGAGGTTTGTTGAGCCTGGAACTGAGCTGGGCAGCATAGGTGGAGTCCTGGATTTCGGGGATCATGTATTGCACAGCCTCGGTTAGGCATTTGAGAGCAGATCTTTGTTCATGCGGCTTAATCAGAAACCGCCAATATGCATCTATGTCTAAAGAGTTAACCGCGGTAATTAACTTTGCTCTGTTTTCTAAATCAGGGTAGCATGTTTGTTCCAATGTATATGCAGTAGTAATTTTTCCAGGTGTGCATTGGGAAGCAATATTGGCCAAATATAGAGTATCATTTACTAGATCGGCCAAATTACCAGCGGTTAATGAACATCTTGATGCTGCTCTTTCTGCTTTTAGTATTTGTGTCTGCCATTCTGTAAACAATATATTTTTATGGACTTCCAATATCCGAGGTAAATCAGCTTGCTTACCTGACTTTGAATCTTGCCATTCAAGATAGTTTGAGATATCTTCTTTGGCTTGATTATACTCTGCTCTAATCTTTTCTACCTGGTCGCTTACAGTCGTTGCCAACTCACAGAGTGGTTCTGCCTGAGAAAGGGATTGTGCCAAGAGTTTAACTTGAGATATAAGCGCTTTATTGATTATCATTGCTTCTTTTTTGAATTCTTGTAATTGCGCATCTCCTTTGGTGGCTTCCAACTATGCTGTGATTTGAGCAATATATTCATCTTTAGCTTTTAAAGTTTGCTCATTTGCTGCCTTTAACTGCTCCAATGCCTCTGTCAACTCGCTCTGTCTTTGGATGGCTACCTGGGTGATCGACTGTTTCTCCTCCTGCCATTTTTGCATCAATTGGCTATTGATTTTCTGTTGTTCCGATAGCTGCTCACTTATGCGCACTGTTTCTTGCTGGTGTCCCGTTGATCGCTGCTCAGCTTGCATTATCCTTTGTCTGACATCCGATAATTCCGTTTGAAGAGTCAAAATCTCCTGATCCTTTGTCTTTAGGAGAACTGATACCTCTGAGGCCTTGTCAATAGTGGCAGCTGAATAAGCTCCCGCATATTGTGACAACTTGGTCAGGTCATCAGAGGGATCAAGTTTCTCTCTCCAGACTACGTTGCCCGAAAGTGATTGTTCAGGAAAGAGGGGAGGTTGATCAATCCTCTGCCTTTTTCTTGATCTCTTTACTACGGCTTTATGTTTCGGGTTGTAGAAGACGTTCAGCGGAGGAATGTCTTCTACCAGGAGAGTGATTTGGTCGCTAGGACCTTTTGGAATTATTTCT
>APFE030477571.1:0-25113 GCA_000404065.3 Pinus taeda
CTAGTTATTTGGGAAAGAAAGGAACATGCCGATTAAAGCCTCTACACTACATAAGTTGAATTTATTCGATTTATAGTTCCGAGTAGTGTGTAAAATTAGAATTTCAAAGCAATACATTATAGCTAGCACTATGAGGATAGGAATGGAATAGAAAATATTCATTGTACTCAATAGGAGCAATTTGGCATATCAATCATGCTAAGACAAATATTTATAAATTACACAGTGAAGGACAAAAAAATAATTTCTAATTTGATATATGGAGACATAAAATAGGTAACCACTAAGACCGGTGAGGCACTATATCTAACTCTTAGAAGCAAAATAGGTAATTATCCAACAACCTATTTATAAAAATACATAAGGAATAAAATGAAACATCATAATATTTCAAAATAGTAAAATTAAGAGGGATTGCAAGTGTACAAGAAATCATTACAACCACAATATGGAGGCCTAAGTGTCTACTATAAAATTAGTTTGAAACAACCGCATGTGAATATGGTGTACATGAGACGAGCATGACCAACTATTTAAATTTTGCTACTCGCAGTAGAAATGTTCAATAAAATTACAGATATTTCTAGAGTGGGCCATCGATCGAGCTACAGAGTCAACTCATCATAACTGATAACTTCAAAATAGGAATAAGAAAGTTGAGCCATCTTCCTTGACATTTCCACATAGCATGCAACCAAGAAAGAAATGCAATTTTACACTGACCTAGTGCAAAATAGTTGTGGAACGAAGTGGCTCCAAATCCTTTTGTGCGGGTTTCTACATGGAGCTCTAGAACGAACCCATACGAAGCTTTAAAAAATCATGTAAGAAGCATTTTAGGGAAAAGTAGTATTTCCTCATAGAAAATGCCTCCTCATAAGACAATAATCAGAAGGGTTTATCTTAGGAAATGTATAAATACAAATTATTAACATGCATATGCAAAAACCTAGCGGGATGCTCGAGTGAGCTATTGAGATATTTATTTCCATATGAAGGTAAATTTTCAATGGCATCATAAGGGAAAAAAAACAGAGAAAGTACCAATGAATAAGTTAACAAGGGGAGGCACACCACTTGGCTAGAGGAATGAAAAAAATAAAAATTAATCATAGTAAACAATGAAATAATTTGAACTTAGGCACATAGTCTAGAGGTACCTAAAGTCGGACAATGCAAGAAAAAACACTTTGAGGGTACATAGACACTCAATTTGAGTCGCACTAAGGGGAATAGGCACCTGCATAGTGAAAACGGAATGGGTAAGAAGCGATGTTTTTCAAATTTGTTGGGAACATGAAATGCAACAGAAACCAAGGATGAAATATCACTTGAGCGAAATTTTCATTGATAGGGGAAACAAGATATTTAAACCCTTAGTACCTCACACAAAGGGATGAAATTTTCTCAGAAAATAACCAAGGAATCAAAATCTATCCTAGATGGATCAAATGCTAAAAGCTTTTAAAGGGAACTTCTCTCGAATGAAGCCCACTACACTTCCTTACCTATCATAGCATAAATACCCTACAAGGTAAGAGACAACATGGATTAAAATTCCTATGGTGTTATGGTAACCATCAAAAGGTGCCAAGCGTCTTGTCCTGCTTCAGAGTGATGCTACGAGCAGAAGACACCACATCAGAAAGAAAAAAAATGAAACAACAACTTAGAGTGGGGTCATTTCCAATATCTGCAGTAGGGTTAGAGGAATCCTTTTATAGCCGTTGGATCATGTAAAAAAATCTACACTGACCATATCGAGAAGCATACATTAGTAACATGGGTGTCACATGGATCTAGGGTACGTGGAAAAAGGTAAGTTTGATTTACAAAATCAACTACCAAAACATCTCTCAACCCTATGACACTTGACCAAATTTCCTGGAAACTGAGGAAGTGGGTTAAAAGGTAAAGTTAGAATTCTACAATGGATTGCATCAAATTTCACCATGCAAGACCTTTACCAAGTAATCTTAAGTATTCCAAACCCCATTGAAAATAAATTGTGAAATATCAAGTTTGGAAAGCATTATTATATAGAGATATAGCAACAGTAGATGGAGACATAAAAAATATTACATCAATTAGATAATGTGAGTTTGATTTTGTTGATTTTGGAAAGGGCTAAAAATATGAAATCATACATAGATTTTAAATATTATCTTACCAAGGACCAAGTAACTTTTAAGAAAAACACCTAACGGGCACCTTGATGGGTAAAACTTATCACATGTGTTTATGATCACAAATTAAATGTTGCAATGTGTGTATTTAAGAAAAACACCTAACGGGCACCTTGATGGGTAAAACTTATCACATGTGTTTATGATCACAAATTAAATGTTGCAATGATGAATACACACATCATGAGGCCATATATAGAATGGTGCAATACACTATAGTGTGAATATAAGGTTTATGACAAAGGTAAATATGTGGGTTTGACACATTCCGAAGTATAATTAATATATTTAGAATTGAATCATATATGTCCATGAGAAGACAATTTCATTCATGTATTAGTAAATTAAGAGTCGACCAAAAAAACAATAGTGTACTATAGTGGATATTTATAACAAGAGGAAATTGTTTTGATGAGAATTAAATATGTTCCATGCGAAGTGAAAATAAGTCACATGATCATAGATTGGGTGGTATGCAAGTTGCAGTTCTAGGTGCACAATTATTTGTCTAAATATCATTTATATATTTCCGCACATAGCCCATCACATAATCATAGTATAATTTTGGAAAAAAAAGAAAGAAACGACAACAATTAAAGAGTTGAGGTGTAACAAGTTTAATTAATGGCTAGTGTTCACTATGAACTTAAAAATGTGAATCGTCGCAAATATAAAAGTGAATTAAAATGATATTTAGATTCCACAGAAAATTAATTGGGGTTCATTAAACGTCATCGAGTGTTATTTATATCCTGGAAAAAAAATAGTTGTAAATTAGGTATGTTACAAAGGGAAACTATTCTCACCTCAAAAGTTTTGGATTTGATGGATATGTGCACATTCCCAAAGATAAAAGAACCAAGTTGAATGATAAATCCATTAAATTTATTCTTCTAGGATATGTTGATGTTGAGTTTGGTTATCGACAACGGGATCTAGTAAAAACATTAATTATTAGAGGCATATATGTCATTTTTTTCAACTAGAAATGTTTAAGGGGTCTAGAGGAGATATGGAGGTATCTAAGATTCTTGATAGGCCAACAAAACAGAAAGAAAATGTTACATCGCTACAAGAAAGTGATGAGTGAGAAGGATAAATTTTTCAATGTCTGTTGCAAAAGGTCGAACCACATCATCCATTACAAGAAGTGCAATTGCAACAACCATTACAATAGCTCCAGTAAGAAAGAACTACACCACAATTTGTTCACAAGTTTACTTGGCCTCATAAGCGCTCACAAAGGTATCATCCCAAACTATGAGTTTTCACTCATGAAGGAATTCTTGAGTCTTTTCGAGAACCTTGTAGGATGATGATAGCAAGGAATGGGAGAAGGATATGTAGGAATAAGTGGAATCCATATTATAAAATCAAACCTTGGAATTGGTGATGCTTCCAAAGGGAATAAGGGCCCTACAAAACAAGTGGGTATACAAATTCAAGCACAAGGGTGGAGGAAAGAAGAGGTACAAGGAAAGACTGGTATTAAAGGAATTTTCTCAAAAAGGAGGTATTAGTTTTAACGAAATATTCTCATGTTGTTAATATTTCATCCTTTCAAGTCATTCTTGGTCTTGTTATTACCTTGGATGTATAATGTGAACGATTAGATGCCAATATCAACTTCCTTCATGGTGAATTGGAGGAGTTTTATATGGAGCAACTTGAAGGTTTCAAAGTAGTTTAGATAAACAAAATCTAGTTTGTGATTAAAGAAGAGCCTTTATGGGCTGAAACAAATGTACATAGCTAAACATCTCATTTTAAATAAATCAAAATAAGGGATTACAAGTTCAAAATTGTGCAACAGTATGGTATTGGAATAAATTTTGTGAGAAGTATTGTTAATACAAATTCATGTTAGACTACATAATGTATTATTAATAGTATTTGATGTACCTTTTCATATATAGATATATGGGGTAAATCCTAGTTATTTGGACACGAAAGGAAGATAGAGTAAGGGTGAAGGATACTTTCGAGTAGTGTGTAAAATTAGAATTTAAAAGCAATACATTATAGCTAGCACTATGAGGATAGGAATGCAATAGAAAATATTCATTATACTCCATAGGAGGAATTTGGCATATCAATAATGCTAAGGCAAACATTTATCAATTACACGCTGAAGGACAAAAAAATAATTTCTAATATGATATATGGAGACATATAGGCATAAATAGAGGCGAGCTGGTTAGAAATGGAAGCCTAGGGACTTGCGCCATCCTCCCACGTTCTAGTGTATATTTGAATCGGAAATCCATAGGTAAGGAAGGGAACTAATAGGGATCTAAGACAAGAATATAACCCCAGAAACGGTGCATGTAGTACTGTATAAGAAATATTCCATAGATTGTAATCGTCAATTATGATACATAGATAAAATAATCTAAACAATTATTTGATCTATAGGTGCGCAAAAAAACATATGTCCTAATAAGTGAACCAGTCTCAAAAGTAAGTTCTTGTTTCGTAAACATCAACAAAATGGGTGTGGGAATATCAAGCATCCATTTCAAAATAAATTGATGCATCAATATACAAAGTTATATGTAAGATATAAGGCAGTGTTACATATAATTATTATTACCTAAGTAACCACTCAGACTAGTGAGGCGATATCTCTATCTCTTGGAAGAAAAATAGGTAACTATCTAGCAACCTATTTATAAAAAAACATAAGGACTAAAGCGAGACATCATAATATTTCAAAATAGTACAATTAAGAGTGATTTTAAGTGTACAAGAAATCATTACAACCACAATATCTAGGGCTAAGGGTCTCGTCTAATATCAGCTTGAAACAACTGCATGTGAATTTGTTGTACCTGAGATGAACATGACCAACTATTTAAACTTTGCTACATGCAGTAGAAATGTTGATTAAAATTATAGATATTTCTAGAGTGGGCCATTGACCGAGCTACAAAGTCAACTCATCATAACTCATAAAATCAAAATAGGAATAAGTGAGTTGCACCATCTTCCCCAACATTTCCACATAACATGCAACCTAGAAAGAAATGCAGTTATAAGATGACCTAGTGCAAATTAGTTGTGGAACAAAGTGGCTCCAATTCTTCTTGGGTGAGTTTCATCATGAAGCTATAGAATGAACCCATACGAAGCATTAAAAAATCATGTAAGAAGCATGTGAGGGATTAGTAGTATTTCCCCATAGAGAAAGCCTCCTAAGAGGACAATAACCATAAAGGGTTTATCCTCATAAATGTATAAATTCAAATTATTAGCATGCATATGCTAAAACCTAACAGGATGCTCCAGTGAGCTATTGAGAGATTGATTTCCATGTGAAGGTAAATTTGCAATGGCATCATAAGGACAAAAAAGATAGAAAAACTACCAATGAATAAGATAACAAGGGGAGGCACACCACTTGGGTAGAGGAATGAAAAAAATAAAAATTAGTCATAGTAAACAATGAAATAATTTGAACTTAGGCAGGGAGTCTAGAGGTACCTAAAGTTGGACTATCGAAGAAACAACACTTTTAGGGTACATATGGGAAGAAGCACCTGCATAGTGGGAAAAAAATGGCTAAGAAGCAATGTTTTCTAAATTTGTTGTGAACACGAAATGCAACAGAAACCAAGGATGAAAGATCACGTAAGTGAAATTTTTGTCGACAGGGCAAACAAGATATTTATAGCCTTAGTACCTCACACAAAGGGATGAAATTTGCTCAGAAACTAACCAAGGAATCAAAATATATCCTAGAGGGATCAAATGCTGAAATTTGTTGAAGGGAATATCTCTCCAATGAAGCCCACTACACTTCCTTAACTATTGTAGCGTAAATACCCTCAAACGTAAGGGACAACAGGGATTAAAATTCCTATGATGTTATGGTAACCATTGAAAGGTGCCAAGCATCTTGTCCTGCTTCAGAGTGATGCTAGGAGCAGAAGACACCACATCAAAAAGAAAAAAATGAAACAACAACTTAGAGTGGGGTCATTTCCAATATTTGCAGTAGGGTTAGAGGAATCCTTTTGTAACCATTGGATCATGTACAAAAATCTATAGTGACCATCTCGAGAAGCATACATTAGTAACATGGGTGTGACATGGATCTAGGGTAAGTGGAAAATGATAAATTTGATTTACAAAATCACCTATGAAAACATCTCTCAATCCTTTAACACTTGCCCAAATTTCCTAGAAACTGAGGAAGTGGTTTAAAAGGTAAAGCTAGAATTCTAGAGTGCATTGTGTCAAATTTCACCATGGACGAGAATAATCACTAGGACCTTTAACAAGTAATTTTAAGTGTTCAAACCCCATTGAAAATAAATTGTGAAATATCAAGTTTGGAAAGCATTATTATATAGAGATATAGAAAAATTAGATGGAGACGTAAAACATATTACATCAATTAGATAATATGAGTTTGATTTTGTTGACTTTCGAAAGGGCTAAAAATATGAAATCATACATAGATTTGAAATATTATCTTACCAAGGACAAAGTAACAGTTAAGAAAAACACCTAATGGACACCTTGAGGGGTAAAACTTATCACATGTTTTTATCATTAGAAATTAAATGTTGCAATGATGAATACACACACCATGAGGCCATATATAGAACGGTGCAATACAATATAGTGTGAATATAAGACCTATGAGAAAGGTAAATATGTGGTTTCGACCCATTCCCGAGTATAATTAATATATCAAGAATTGAATCATATATGTCCATGAAAATACAAATTCATTCATCTATTAGTAAATTAAGAGTCAACCAAGAAAAATATAATGTACTATAGTGGATATTTATAACAAGAGGAAATTATTTTGATGAGAATTAAATATCTTCCATCCCAAGTGAAAATAAATCACATGATCATAGATTGTGTGGCATGCACATTGCAATTCCACGTGCACAATTATTTGTGTAAATATCATTTACATATTAACACACATAGCCCACCACGTAACCATAATACAATTTTGGAAAAGAAAAGGAGAAAAGGACAATAGTTAAATACTTGAGGTGTAACAACTTTAACTAATGGCTAGTGTTTACTATGAACGTAAACATGGTAACCCTCACATATATAAAAGTGAATTAAAATGATATTTAGATTCCAATTAAAATTAATTAGGCTTCATTAAACATCATTGGGTGTTATTTATATCCTCGAAAAAAAATAGTTGTAAATTAGGTATGTTACAAAGGGAAACTATTCTCACCTCAAAAGCCTTGGATTTGAAGGATATGTTCATATTCCCAAAGATAAAAGAACCAAGTTGAATGATAAATCTATTAAATACATTCTTCGGGGATATGTTAATGTTGAGTTTGGTTATCGACTATGGGATCTA
Source organism: Pinus taeda (assembly GCA_000404065.3). Classification (NCBI taxonomy): domain Eukaryota; kingdom Viridiplantae; phylum Streptophyta; class Pinopsida; order Pinales; family Pinaceae; genus Pinus; species Pinus taeda. The sequence goes on from APFE030477571.1 coordinate 7,537, forward strand.
GTAAAAACATTAATTATTAGAGGCATATATGTCATTTTTATTCAATTAGAAATGTTTAACGGATGTAGAGGAGATATGGAGGTAGATAAGGTTCTAGATAGGCTGACAAAACAACAAGAAAATGTTACATTGCTACAAGAAAGTGAGCATGATAAAGATCAAGATGAGAAAGAAGGAGAAATTTTTCAATGTCTGTTGCAAGAGGTCCGACCACAACATCCATTACAAGATGTCCAATTGCGACAACCATTACAATAGCTCTAATAAGAAAGAACTCCACCACCATTAGTTCACAAGTTTACTTGGCCTCATAAGCCCTCACAAATGTATCATCCCAAGCTAAGTTTTTTTCATTGATGAAGGAATTCTTGAGCTTTCTCAAGAACCTTGTAGGATGATGATAGCAAGGAATGGAAGAGGCATATGTAAGAATAAGTGGACTCCCTGTTTTAAAATCAAACCTTGGAATTGCTGATCCTTCCAAAGGGAATACAAGCCCTACAAAACAAGTGGGTATACAAATTCGAAGAAAAAACACTTTTAGGGTACATAGGGGAAGAAGCACCTGCATAGTGGGAAAAAAATGGCTAAGAAGCGATGTTTTCTAAATTTGTTGTGAACACGAAATGCAACAGAAACCAAGGATGAAAGATCACGTGAGTGAAATTTTTGTCGACAGGGCAAACAAGATATTTATAGCCTTACTACCTCACACAAAGGGATGAAATTTGCTCAGAAACTAACCAAGGAATCAAAATATATCCTAGATGGATCAAATGCTGAAATTTGTTGAAGGGAACTTCTCTCCAATGAAGCCCACTACACTTCCTTAACTATTGTAGTGTAAATACCCTCAAACGTAAGAGACAACAGGGATTAAAATTCCTATGATGTTATGGTAACCATTGAAAGGTGCCAAGCATCTTGTCCTGCTTCGGAGTGATGCTATGAGCAGAAGACACCATATCAAAAAGAAAAAAATGAAACAACAACTTAGAGTGGGGTCATTTCCAATATTTGTAGTAGGGTTAGAGGAATCCTTTTGTAGCCATTGGATCATGTACAAAAATCTATAGTGACCATCTCGAGAAGCATACATTAGTAACATGGGTGTGACATGGATCTAGGGTACGTGGAAAAAGGTAATTTTGATTTACAAAATAACCTATCAAAACATCTCTCAACCCTTTAACACTTGCCCAAATTTCCTAGAAACTGAGGAAGTGGTTTAAAAGGTAAAGTTATAATTCTAGAGTGCACTGTGTCAAATTTCACCATGGATGAGAATAGTCACTAGGACCTTTAACAAGTAATTTTAAGTGTTCAAACCCCATTGAAAATAAATTGTGAAATATCAAGTTTGGAAAGCATTATTATATAGAGATATAGCAAAAGTAGATGGAGATGTAAAAAATATTACATCAATTAGATAATATGAGTTTGATTTTGTTGACTTTTGAAAGGGCTAAAAATATGAAATCATACATAGATTTTAAATATTATCTTACCAAGGAAAAAGTAACAGTTAAGAAAAACACCTAATGGACACCTTGATGGGTCTTATCACATGTTTTTATCATCAGAAATTAAATGTTGCAATGATGAATACACACACCATAAGGCCATATATAGAATGGTGCAATACACTATAGTGTGAATATAAGATCTATGACAAAGGTAAATATGTGGTTTCGACCCATTCCCGAGTATAACTAATATATCAAGAATTGAATTATATAGGTCCATGAGAATAAAAATTTGTTCATCTATTAGTAATTAAGAGTCTACCAAGAAAAATATAATGTACTACAGTGGATATTTATAACAAGAGGAAATTGATTTGATGAGAATTAAATATCTTCCATCCCAAGTGAAAATAGGTCACATGATCATAGATTGTGTGGCATGCATGTTGCTATTCCACATGCACAATTATTTGTGTAAATATCATTTACATATTAACACACATTGCCCACCATGTAACCATAGTACAATTTTGGAAAAGAAAAGTTGAAAAGGACAATAATTAAAGAGTTGAGGTGTAACAACTTTAATTAATGGCTAGTATTTACTATGAACTTAAACATGGGAAACCTCACATATATAAAAGTGAATGAAAATGATATTTAGATTCCAATGAAAATTAATTAGGCTTCATTAAACATCATTGGGTGTTATTTATACCCTGGAAAAAAAATAGTTGTAAATTAGGTATGTTACAAAGGCAAACTACTCTCACCTCAAAAGCCTTGAATTTGAAGGATATGTTCATATTCCCAAAGATAAAAGAACCAAGCTGTATGATAAATCCATTAAATGTATTCTTCTTGGATATGTTGATGTTGAGTTTGGTTATCGACTATGGGATCTAGTAAAAACATTAATTATTAGACGCATATATGTCATTTTTATTCAATTAGAAATGTTTAATGGATCTAGAGGAGATATGGAGGTAGATAAGGTTCTAGATAGGCTGACAAAACAACAAGAAAATGTTACATTGCTACAAGAAAGTGAGCATGACAAATATCAAGATGAGAAAGAAGGAGAAATTTTTCAATGTCTGTTGCAAGAGGTCAGACCACAACATCCATTACAAGAAGTTCAATTGCGACAACCATTACAATAGCTCTAATAAGAAAGAACTCCACCACAATTAGTTCACAAGTTTACTTGGCCTCATAAGCCCTCACAAATGTATCATCCCAAGCTAAGTTTTTTTCGATGATGAAGGAATTCTTGAGCTTTCTCAAGAACCTTGTAGGATGATGATAACAAGGAATGGAAGAAGGATATGGAAGAATAAGTGGACTCCCTATTTTAAAAACAAACCTTGGAATTGCTGATGCTTCCAAAGGGAATACAAGCCCTACAAAACAAGTGGGTATACACATTCAAGCACAAGGGTGGAGGAAAGAAGAGGTACAAGGCAAGACCGGTACTAAAGGAATTTTCCCAAAAAGGAGTCATTGGTTTTAATGAAATATTCTCATGTTGTTAATATTTCATCCTTTCAAGTCATTCTTGGTCTTGTTGTTACCTTGGATGTATAATGTGAACAACTGAATGTCAATGTCAGCTTCCTTCATGGTGAATTGGAGGAGTTTTATATGGAGCAACTTGAAGGTTTCAAAGTAAAGGATAAACAAAATCTAGTATGTAGATTAAAGAATATCCTTTATGGGTTGAAACAAACACCTTAATAGTGGTACAAGAAATTTGAGTCATTGATGTTGATGTACAATTTTAAAACACTACAAGCTTATCATTATGTCTATATCAAGAAGTATGGCCATGATAATTATATTACATTATTGATATATGTGGATGACATGCTCATTCTTTGACATGGAAACACGCTGCTTAATAGAGAAAATAATGATTTGGGTAGCCATATTGTGATGATTTAAGTAGCAATATAGAATGAATATTCTTCGTGATATAAAGAACAAAAAACTATGATTGTCACAAGAAAATATATTGAGAAGGTGCTTTAAATGTTTAACATGAAAGATTGCAAGCCAACTAATACATCTCTTGCAACCCACTTCAAGATAAGCACTAATTTATGTCCTTTAGAATCTACAACTTGACGTATGCCATGCTATGTACATGGTTAGATATTGCACATGTAGTGGGAGTATGAGAAGATTCCTTGCTAATCTAGGAAAAAAACATTGGTAATAAATGACATGGCTCTTTAGGTAGCTCAAAAGTACTAGCCATTATCTTTCATGTTTCGAAAATAATGATATTTTCCTTGAACTATTTACATATGAAGATATGGCTGAAGATCTGGACACTTGGAATTCCACCACTAGTTATTTGTACACATTTGTAGGTGGTGGTGTGTCTTGGATATCTAGGGAGAAAAATATAGTATCTCTCTCCACAACTAAGGTAGAATATAAAGCTACAATATAGGATTGTAAATAAATGTTATGGATGTAGTGATTCCTTAGGAATCTAGAGAAAAAACAAGACAAATATGTGTTGTATTGTGATTGTCAAAGTGTTATTCATTTAGCAAAGAACCCAACATTCCATCCATGAATCAAGCACATTGACCTAAGGTACCATTCGATATGACAAATGTTGGAGGAAGGACATTTCAATTTGGAAAAGATTCATACATCTGAGAATCTTGCCGATATGCTTACTAAGATATTGCCAAAAGACAGGCATGATCTATGTAGAAGCTTGGTAGGCCTTGGAGTAACTTAATGCACAGCCTTGGAGTGAGGATTACCTATATGTTCCTTCATGGAGATTCAAGTGGGAGAATGTTGAGGCATGAAGCAAATGAAGGATATCGGTGTCTCCACATACCACTAGAAGAGGTAAAAAGAGAGTGTCAATCAGGTGTTTTGACCATTGGCAGGTCCCAAATAAAGCATAAACACTTTTTTAGAAATCATACACAAGGAAAAAAAATATTTAGAAAAATGTAGATGTTTCCTTTGCCCAAAATTTTAAAACTAGTTAGAGGCATTTAATACTCAAGAAAAAATGTAGAGATGAAGTCTCTAGAGAAGCCATGCCTAAATAAACAAGTGATTGTAAGCTTCTCTCACTAAGTGAGTAAGGCTTGTAAAAAGTGTAATAATCTTGTGTTGTTTCATTTTATGCTTTGGGCTTCCTTATTGCTCTCTCGATAGTTTATCTAAATATTGTACCTCTTCTATCCTATACTATATTTGGAGTTTACATTCAATATTTAGATTGTTCATAGTCATTTAGCATTTTTAATTTAAGAAAATATGTTGAAAAGAAAATATCAAATAAAATCCAATTATTTTAAAAAGAATAATAATATAACAAAAATATCAAATTAGTAACCAAAAACAAACCTCTTAAAAAAATCAAATATCTTTAAAAGAAGCATCCAAAAAAATTTATTCAACTATTAAATGAATAACAATAATGTAATGCTTTGAGAAAAACACACATGTTCAATAACAGTAATGTAATGCTTTCAGAAACACACACATACAAGGATTCAAATGAATAAAACAATCTTTTAAACATCCACGACAAAAGCTCCAAAGCCATATGAGAGTTTGGAAGCTTCGTACTACTAGCATAAATTATATGTTTATTAAAGAAAAAGGCCAATATCCTACGGCCTATCTTTTGATATCATGATAATCAAAGTACATTATTTCCTTAACTTTGGTAACCAGGATCTTAACCTTGGGATTGGTGGGGGAATGCTTGTCCCATTGCTGAAGGCATTCCTTCTGGCTGTTGCTGGCCAAGTAACATTGACAGTGGTACAGTTTGATTCGGAAATTGAGATGGGGGAAATGCTGACCTAAATCCTGAAGGCATTGCGTGTGGCTGTTGTTGTTGCTGGCCATGTGATATAGGTGGCGGTATGGTTTCATTTGAAAATTGAGATGGGAGAACTGGTTCCCCAGTTGCAAAGGGCAGTGTTTGTGACTGTGATTGACAAGGGGGGAAAGCTTGTCCAGTTGCTAGAGGCATTAGTCGTGGCTGTAGATTTTGCTGCTGGTGTTGTAGCTGAGTTAAAAATTGACAGGTTGCTGAAGGCATTTCTTGTAGCTGTTGGTTGCCACTTTCGGTAAGCTGTGGTCTGCTCTGAGCTGGCCATTGAAGATGCGGATGAGTTGGCAACTGCGGCGTGACAGCAACAGAATCCTAAAAGTTAGAAAGTGTCATTTTTATTGTGGAAAGGAAATCAGATTCGCACTGCATATCTTAAAATTCCAACATACCTTTGGGAAAATCATGCCCGTCAGTTGGCCTGGTCTGTCAAAGTTTGATAGCACCAATATCTGCGTTGGCAGGTTGATCACTCCACACTGTAACAAAAGCAGGGAAAATAAAATTAACAAAAGCAGGTAACACAATATTAGGACATCCAAAATTTTCAATGATGATACAATAAAAAAAATTCTCGAACCATGTGGCAACCAAAACGCAGCACAACGAAGGACATAGATAGCAACGTAAAAAAATTGATGAACTGCGAAGTACTGAAATGAAACAAATTATAAAACATAACAAAATACAGAAAATGTAGGGTTTGATACTGAACATGGCAGTTTTTTGCGTTCAAATTGCCCATGCAGCGTTCTTCATCTTTTTCATCTCTTAACTCTTGGAGTGTCTTTAGCCCTCGATGCTAGATTTCCACTACTGAATTGCCCTTTAGCCCTTGAACACTAGGGTTCTACATCGGTTTTCTATATGAACAAGTTTCCGACACAAAGTACAGTCAATGTCACTCCTACAGGATTTGAACATGGGTGGATGGGACTAAACTCATGTTTTCCATAATATTAGGGTTTTCCATAATATTAGGGTGAATGCCATTTTTATAGGATTTGAACATGGGTGGACGAAACTAAATTCATGGACGAAACTAAATTCATGATTGATGCAACTAAACTCATGTTTTCCATAATATTAGGGTGAATGCCATTTTTATAGGATTTGAACATGGGTGGACGAAACTAAATTCATGGACGAAACTAAATTCATGCTTGATGCAACTAAACTCATGTTTTCCATAATATTAGGGTGAATGCCATTCTTATAGGATTTGAACATGGGTGGACGAAACTAAATTCATGCTTGATGCAGCTAAACTTATGTTTTCCATAATATTAGGGTGAATGCCATTCTTATAGGATTTGAACATGGGTGGACGAAACTAAATTCATGGACGAAACTAAATTCATGCTTGATGCATTTAATTAATGTTAGGGTAAAATTTAATTCACCTTATTTAGGCACACCGTCATGAGAGGTTGTAATCACGCATTCATTTATTCAGTAGATAATAACAAAATATTTATTTACTCTAAATGTTGCATTTGTTTTGAGTCATTTAAGAATAAAAAAGTATTTATTTATTTTATATATTGCATTTGTTTTATGTTATATTAATCTATTCTGGTACAACAATTTTCACCTGTGATATTGATTCAAACAAAGAATTAATATTTGTCTCCTTAACATATATCTTAATATGGAAGATTTATGTGCTTTCATTCTCTTCCGATTTCAGAAGCCTACTATTATTTTGACCAATTGTGCTACAACAATATTCACCTATGATATTGATTCAAACAAAGTATCAATATTTTATCCTTAACATATATCTTAATATTGAAGATTGAGGTTCTTTCATTCTCTTCCTATTTCAGAAGCCTACAGTTATTCACCTCCTCTTGCATAGATGTTCAAATAATCTTCCCATTTGCATATCACCCAATTTCCACCTGATTACTCAAATATGTGGGGGTATTTTTCTTCTTAGTATATTTCTTTCTGTTCTTTGGGTTTTGTTTTAGATTCAACTTTCATCACTTCTCCTTCCTATGACTATCATTTTTACAATGGTTGGATTGGTTCCTTGGATATTTACACCGTTGTTTTTTGGTTGTTGGATCTTTGTCCTCACCCCCTTTCCACTAATTCTTCCCCTTCTTGGAAGCTTCCCTTTTTTCTTGGATGCACTTGATTATCCTTTATTGGAGCCTATTTCCACCAAATATACTATGTCTTAGAGAGGGAAACCTTGCAAGCTATAGACTAGAAAATGGGGCAAGAATGGGGTAGAGACACAATGTCACCTCAACCAATACCCCTTGCTCATTATGGATTATTACCCATTGTAAGAGCCTTGGTAAGAATGGTAGATATCAATTATAAAATAGATAAGCTATAAGTAAGGTATACTAATATTTCCCTAGGGCTCATTCAAGAGAGACACAATATAAGTTGAACGTATCCAACAAGGAAATTTGCTCTCTATGAAAATACCTAGAAAATGGGGGGTGAAAAAACTAGGGTTTGATGTATTTAATGATAATGGGAGTTCGAAAGGTAAAATCCCAAAGAGAAAAGGTTATTTTCCAATGAAATCAGCGAAGCCAAGGCTCATGAAACCTTCAAATAAGGCTTTAAGTTGACAGAAGTAAAACTAGACTTTCCCTCTTAAGGGAAACACCTAGGGAAAAAGAAGATATGGATGAAACATGATTCTATGCCCACTAAGCTGATAGGATTTTTGGAAAACCAAGTCGACTTATTTTTTAGGCTCTCAAATCATAAAAAACCCTTCTCCTAGAATTTTTATCTAAGCCCTAGTTCCTCCTCTAGCCTTGAAAGAACCAAAATTTCACAAGAAGAAAAGATGGAAGAAAAATGTGATTGATGAACAATGACTTGGACTATTGCCTTATCCCTTGGGTATATGGAGTTAAAGATGTTAAAGATAGCGCAATTTTCTTCTTAGGGAGGCTGAAATTTGATGCCCTTAGAGCATATACCCACCTCTAGGAATAATGGATCTTTATGAGAAGAGGTTCCAAGAGTTTCAGCACTAGGATAATTCTTACAATGTCATGTATGAGTAACGCATGTAAAATTAATCTAGATAATTAAATAAAAGGTCTTCAAAAAATAAGGACAAAATTTTATTATCATGTAGAATCAATATTTCCATATATTAGACATAGGAAATAGATCATTCAATAATTAGAAGTACATACAAGAAAATTATGCAGTAAAGACATGAATGATGCCAAGAAATAGCTCCAAAATATATCCAAAATTTGCCTCCAAATGTTAAAATGCATCTAGTGATATAATAATCAAAGAGAACAAGAAGTGTGAGTCTCTTTAAGGAGGCTAAAAATCCCAAGTTGAGTGGTGATGAGAGATGAAATGACATATCTCCAACATATATGAGTCCTAACATGTTTATTATGCCTACAAGGCCCTGAATTCATGAAGTGTTTGGAAAGAAACATCTCTAGGTCACAAATTGACCTAGTAACCAATGTGAATAAATGACCAATCCCATAAAGGAGGCTCAAAAATTTGTTTCCATGCATGTGTAGGACTTCAAGCGAATGGTGTTAAAGCCAAATCGTGCCATGTGTGATGTAGAGGGCCTATAAAATCATGATGGAGGGATCTGCCCCTATGTCTAAGTGAAGATCATGTTGTGGACCCCCAAATATGGTTTTGGGAAAAGACTAGGTCTCGTGGATCTCCATTGTCTAAATATTTGTCTCTACTCCAACGTTGAGGGCACTGAAGATGGTACATGCCCCCATTTGTCTACAAAGGTTAGAAAAGCCCGATCTAGTTCGTGAATGAATTTCCAAACCATGTGATCCCTGCTAAGTCAACCGAGGCATGTTGATCAATGCTGATCATCCCATGAAAAATGTAGGGTATAATTCTAGGGTGCTAAAGGTTCCCATGAGGAAATTATGTCATGTGACTTTCCAAGGAGCCATGGCTCTCAACGCCAAAACTTTTGGGTTTCATTATGATCCTTTAGTGAATTTGGATTCCAATTAAATTTCCCAACAGATAATGAAAGCACAACCAAATCATACACTATCCAATGCTTGTTGTTCAAATGAGAAATCACATAATTTTATTTATACATGTCAAAGGGGTGTGACAACCCAATGGATACATCATTGGATAGATGGTCAAATTGACTTTTCTTTTGTTGACTTGTCTCAATGAAAAAAAAAATTATCTAGGGCCGACTTGGAGACCCTTTATTCATAGGGGAATACCTCTCAATCCTACAAAAAAAATCAACACTGCCTCTCAGTGAGGAAGGCATTCTCCTAAGCTAACATTTTTCCTCCACTAGGAAATTTCATGAGCTTGCAATGTTAATGTAGTGTCTCCTCACATGGAATTGTATTTATATAGATCACTCCATCCCAAGGAAGTAAATGTGAGTAACTTTGGCCATTTACCCCTAGCCAAATCTGCATAGCTCCATGGGTAAATGTATTAATCTCCCCTGGTCAAATCAACATGACCCGCCTAAATAAACATGGCTTCGTAGGAGAAATTTTTCCATTGAGACATTTACCCTGGTCCAAATCAACACGACCCACCTAAATCAGCATGCCTGGTTTGGGTGAATGTTTCATTCTTCCCTTGTCAAATCATCATGACCCTATGGATTCTAAATCAACATGGCTCCAATGGAAGAATGTCTTCCCTATGTTGCAGTTTCCCTTGGTCATTCACTCCTAGCCAAATTAGCATGGATATGTGGTTGAATGTAGCATTCTTACACTGGTCAAATCAACATGAACTAGTGGAAGAATATCTACCTAATCTTGCATAAACATCAAAATCCCCTCTATAAGAAGGAGACATTGTACATCATGCCAAGCTTGTCTTTAAAGTATACAAAACTCACTTTAGGAAAAGGCTTTATCGGAATTCCCACAAACTTCTCATCCATGGATATGTACTAGAGCTTCACTTCTCCCTTCTACACCATGTCTCAGATGAAGTGATATTTGATGTCAATTTTCTTCGACCCATCATGAAATACTAGATTCCTTGAAACCTTAATAAAAATTTGACTATCACAATGTATAAAGATCATCTCTAACTTTGAATAAAATATTCTTGCATGCAGCTTCTAAAGCCATAGTACTTCCTAACTTGTAGCACTAGCTATGATATACTTTGTCTCTATTTTACTGAGAGTGACAGAAGTATGCTTCATACTAAACCAGTAAGGCATAGTTGATCCCAAGCTAAAGTAGAACCTCAATATGCTCTATCCATCCTCTCCACTCATAACCCTATTTGAATTAGTATATCCCTTCAACCTCACTTCACCACCTAAGTCATATATCAAACCATATCTAACTATACCAATTATGTAACTTAACACATGCCTTACTGCAACTTAATGCACATTCCTTGACTTAACCATATACACGCTCAACATGTTTACTAAAAAGAAAACATCCAGCGTGGTGTTAACTAGGTACATAAGGATCCAATCAACTAACCTTATATTGTGGGTTCCACCAAATCTGAATCTAAAGTGTAACAACTCATATCCTTTATATTTATCATCATAAGTGTAATCATGGACTTGCAATCCAGCATGTTGAATCTCCTAAAAAATTTGAAGTGTACTTCCCATATCTCATTTTATCTCTACCACACCTCCAATCACAAGAAATAATGCATCATGCCAATATCCTTTATCTTAAGCTTGAGGCCAACTCCCCCTTCAGCGCAATAATGGACCTCTCTACCCCAGTAAGGAAAAAATCATCGACATAGAACACCAAGATCAAAGGATCAACATCAATAACCATGATGTAAATTTCAGGATATGCATCACCCTTCATGAATCTGAAACAGATCGAGTATTCATTAATCCTAGAATACCATGTCGTAGGTGCCTACTTGAGTTGGTGCAAACCCTTCTTTAATCTGTAAACAATGGACACCTTCCCATGCACCTCAAAGCACTAAGATTTCTTTATGTACACTTCCTCCTCTATCACACAATTGAGAAACGTGATCTTTACATGTGTCTATTGTAGTCTCCCACTAATAATTAAAGAAAGATAAACAATAGTACAAACAAAAGTGTACTTCGTAACTCGAGAAAATGCCTCATTATAGTCCACTCCCTCTTTTTGGGAGAACACTCTTTACATGAACCTCACTTACTACTTCTTAATGTTGTTATATGTTTCATGATTAGTCTTATAAATCCAATTGCAAGTTAGCTCACACTTTTCCTCTAGTCTCTGAACTATATCCCACACATTATTCGTCATGATGGAATAATAATCCTCCATCATGGCATCCTTCCAAACATGTTGTCATTTTTCCTCCTCATAACTATAAGGCCTAGAATAAATGATGTGTCTCATAAATGCCATATATCTTGACCACCTCTCTAGTTTTCTTCTCTCCTTGAAAGTATCTTGAAGAGTTGCATGTCCTTCTACATCCCACAAGGTGTCATGAAGCCATGTTGGCCTCTTCCTTATCATAGTAACATCTCTAGGTAGGTCCATTGACTCTACTATGATACTTTCATGTATCAATGCATGTGATAGACATCATAATAATTACATTCCTGCCTCTTGAACACAAATCATTCTTTCTAAGTCTATTCTCAAGCCCTTGGGTGATACAAGAACCTAACCAATGGGAAATGCAACTATGTAACATCTATTCTCCACGCTGAGACATATAACAACTTCTTGTTCAATTCTAGTGCAAACAAAACATCTCTCACATGAAGAGAATATCTAGACTCCAATTGAAATGACTCTATCCCAGCTCCTGTCATTGGATACTTGGTTTTATCTCAAAATTCCACGTGCAATGTTAAATCCCTCTTTACCAAATCATTAACAAAATATTGAAAACTTGCCATGTGCCTAGATGCGGCATTATCCACTAGCCAAATACCACTATTATTGGTTATAGTGGCTGAAAGCGTGGAGGAAAACAAATATTCCTTTGAATTCTTCTATGGTCAATGCTTATCATCATTAACAACATTGGCTATTGATGCATGTTTCTTCCTCTTACTTTTATCCTAAGGACCCTGAGATGCATGGTGCCTAAAATCATGACAATTGAAGCACTTAATCTTTGACATATCCTTATTATTTTGATCCTAAATTGGAGCAATTGTTTTACTTATATTCTTCTTATCAAACTTTCCTAAGTGTATTCTTACTTTTCCTTTCCTTGCAAGAGCTATAAGGGCTTGAGTTGCTTCATCCTGAGGTCTCTACAAGTTTTTCTTTGACAACAATATGGCCTCCCTTTAGGCACAATTAGTCTATATTTTTTCAAACTTTGGCAACTTATCTTGTGCAAAAATTCCCTGAACAAATCGATCCCATGAGGAAGGAAATCAATTGAGTCATTGTAACAGGCTATGCATCATCAATGTTATCTCAAATGGGTATACGTTTATATCTCAACTAAGAGGATGTCATATGATAAGAGACAACAAAATATGATCTAGTCATTATGACACTACAAAGTTGATGCCTCAATCTTAGTTTCTTGCTAGTGTTGTTACTCTCATACAATCCCACGAAGGCATCATATAGTTCTTTGGTAGTCTTCAACTCAACAACATGTGGAATCAAGTGATCCTTTATCAAATCTATCAAGATTCTCTTAGTGTTTCTTTTATTATTCTTATACTTGACTTTCTCCTTAGCTCGCTTTGGCTCTAGAATGACTTCATTCACATGATTGTGAAGATCAATTTCTTCCAAGGCAAGGATTATGTTGGTCTTCCATGATCTAAAATTGGTGGCACCATCCAACTTGTGTTCTAAGTTAAGACTTGGCATCATTTTGACATGAAATCAAAAAACCAATAAAGTTGTTGAATATTGTCTCTTAGGTTGACTTGAATAGTTCAACTTTCAACAAAGCTCTAAAACCATGTTGAAATTCTATGACGAGCACAGTAAAATACAATTTCCAACCAAATAATTATTTCATGATGATTTTACACAATATTTTATGCCACTGGTATCATTGAATAATTACATCAACCAAATAATTAGTACAATTACCAACCAAAAATAATTAGTACAATTACCAACCAAATAATTATTTCATGATGATTTTAACACAATATTTTATGCACCAATATCATTGAATAATTACATTGACACAATCGTAATAGTAAATGCAACACAAACAATAAATATCATGAGAAAAAAGTCATGCACAATTGCACAATAAATACACTAATTCTACCCTTGGAAACCTAACCATTAATCAAGGTTTACAAATCAACAATTTATTTCGAAATTCCTGGCAATAATCTAAGTCAAATAATGATTCAGCCAAACCTCGTCAAACAACAAGTCAATATTGGTAAAACCAATAAAAATACTCAAAATCCAATGTCGATCAAACATCCCACTCATGGTCAAATTTGGCCCCATGGTGAACCCTCACATGTGTATCCTTTGTTGTGGAAAACACTTGGTTAATTCTGTAAAAACTGTAGGAAAATCTGAAGTCAAATAGCTATATGAATGCAAATCAAAGTTTAATCACACATGTGAACTTCTCTTACACATATGTCTGGTCAAATTGTTTCTCAAACTCAACCTATTCTTCTCACACTTATGGTTATAAAAAAAAATGGTGATAAAGAAACACAAAGATTTGAATCTTTCATGATATTGAAATGATACATCATTATTATCTATACATTTCAAAACGGTATCACATGGATGGCTTGACTTATTTGTAGACTCATTTATCTTAATGAAAAACAATTCTTCTGAGCGCAACATGGAAACCAATACATCGGATGTATGTCACTAGAATATATATATATTCTAGTCACATGCAAAAATATTAATTTAAAAAAGAAACAGAAAAATAAATGTTAAAAATTTCAATGAAGCTTTGAGTTCGGGAGCTTGTCGAGCCAAGGAAGCTCCAGAAGGGGCGGGTTCTATTCCTATGAGTATTATATATATAGTTTAAGGCTTATACTCAATCTTATAAGGACCATAAATATTTCTTATTTCTTATATTTTTAAGTCTTTTCTTGAATGATACATAAAATCCTGTGAAATTTTTTGATATTTAAGGAAAGATCTCTCTCTGGCCTGTTCTCCAGCTGTTTCGTGATCTCTCTTTTGCCTTTGGTGTAAGACTCCGATCTATCCTTTGCAAAAAAACACATCTCCGACCAAGTACTTTTGCTTGGTAGCCTTTTAAAGATAGATAATCCTGTGGAAGTTTTTTGTATTTAAAGATCGAAAATATTTCTTATATTTTTAACTCTTTTCTGGAATGATATATAAAATCCGATGAAAAAAGGTATTTATGAATTGTAAATATCTTTTATATTTCTAAGTGTTTTTCTGGAAAATATATATTTTTTTAAGGATGTTTTTATTGAGCCACAGTTATTTTTTAATTTTTAATTAGTTAGGTTGAATCATCCACGAACACCATGAACAGTTTCATCCATTTTTTAAGCTTATTACCCTGAAATCCATGGGTTTACCTCTCGTTTAAAAATTTAAATAAATAAAATATGATTGTGAAAAAACCAAAAATAATTAAACTCACACCTCATGACATAACAAAAATAACTTAACACAAATTCCAATCACCAGAACTACCCATTAAAACTTGAAACTTCCCATATATGCGAAGGCATCCCATGAAAGTAGAAATTTCCCTTACATATGCAAAGACATTCCATCTTTTCAGTGGGATGAGAGGTAGAAACTTCTCTCACATATGCAAAGACATTCAATGTTTTGAGTGGAAAAGGATGAGATGAAAGTAGAAACTTCCCTTACATATGTAAAGACATTCTATCTTTTGAGTGGGATGAGAGGTAGAAACATCCTTCACATATGCAAAGGCATTCAATCTTTTGAGTGAGAAAGGATGGGATGATTGCAGGCATTTAGAGTTGGATATACTGGTGTGAATGAGAGTTGTTTCAAAATACCAACTAGCATGGCGTGTGGGTGATGATCCCCTTTTAAATAGTAAGTGTTTCTCTATTTCATTTAAGATTTTATGGGCTGATTTTATTATTTATTTCTTTTTATTATAGATGTATTTGTGAGCTTAATTTATTTTGGACTATTATAAAGATTAATTTTTTTCATTATAAACTAGATACCTTTCCCTATATACTAAAAAAAGATAATACACAATTAAATTCAATAATAATAATAGTAATAATTATTTCAATTATAATAGCAATAATTATTTATAGCTATAGAAATATCATTTTCGGTGAGTATGGGTACCTCGGTAGTAAATTAACTAAGAATATTTTTTTATGGAAAATCAATTTCTGTTTAAATTTTTTTCAAAATTTATTTTGTAACTAACCTAAATTATAGTCAAATATGGTGAAAAATCCACATCGAACATAAGTGTTCACCCAAAATTTTTCACCTTTTATCCACTAATCTCCCAATAAAAATAACACAATCAACTTATATTTACCACATTTATTATTATCCTAAAATCATTATAAATATAAAAATTTTGACATATAACCTCTTAAAAAAAATCGAAAACATTATTTCAATTTAATACTATTAATAACATTTAAAATGAAATATTTTCGTCCTTCATAAAACATCTTTTAAACTTCCCCAAAATTTTTCAACAAAATCCTTTTACACGGGAAGAGTAAAAGCCATTTCGGACTACAAATTCCAGAGCCATAATTCAATTTCATGGTACGAAATGACTTTCCCAATCTCATATTTTCATCCTTAAAAAAACATATTTTAAACTCCTACAACAAAATTTACTGGAGAACATTCAAAATAGAAAAATAAAACCAATTTCAGACTATAAATTCCAAGCCATATTAGAGTTTAAAGCTTCCTGTCAAAAACACAAATTATAAGTACGCTTAATCAAATACGCAGTCTCCTTCGACATCATTTTTCGCCACTACAGCATTGCATTAACTTTGGTTCCCAGCTCCCTGCACGCTTCCAGGATCTTCACCTTGGGATTGGCGGGGGAATGCTTGTCCCATTGTTGAAGGCATTCCTTGTGACTGTTGTTGTTGCTGGCCAATAAACATTTGGTTTGGAAATGGAGATTGAGGAAATGCTGATTTAAATCCTGATGGCATTTCTTGTGGCTGTTGTTGTTGCTCGTCAAGTGATATAGGTTTTATGGTTTGATTTGAAAATTCGGAAGGCAGAAATGGTTGTCCAGTTGCTGAGGGCAGTCTTTGTGGCTGTGGATTTTGCTGCCGATGTTGTCCCTGATTTGAAAACTGAGAAGGGAAGAAACTTTTTCCAATTTGGAAAGACATTCCTTTTGGCTGCGGCTTTCGCAGCTTGTAATCTCCCTCATTTGATGAAAATTGAGAAGGGGGAAAAGCTTGTCCAGTTGCTAGAGGCATAAGTTGTGATTGTGAATTTTGCTGTTGGTGTTGTAGCTGAGTTGAAAATTGAGGAGGGGGGAATGCTTGACCGGTTGCTAAAGACATTTCTTGTGGTTGTCGGTTTTTCTGCTGGCGTTGTAGCTGTTCGTGGCCACTTGCCATAACCTGTGGTCTGCTCTGAGCTAGTAATTGAGATTGAGCAGGTGCTTGTCCAACATCTGAAAGAAGTCTTTCTGGCTTTTGACGTTGTTGTGCTCTGGATTGACTGGGAAATTGACAATGGACAAATTCTATTTCAACTGCTGGAGCCACCCCTTTTGACTGTCGATCTTGCCGCTGTGGTGGTGGTTGTTTTTGCTGACGTGGCATAACGTGTGCCTTGGTTTGGTCGGAAAGTTGAACTTGGGCAAGTGTGGAAAGCAGTGTTTGTGGCGTCTGCTTCTGCTCCTGTTGTCCCTGCTGCCAAGGCTGTTGTTGCTGCTGCCAATGCTGCTGTTGCAGTTGGCTTGGTTGTTGTTGCTCATGTTGTTGATAATCCTGGCGTGGTTGCTGCTGATGTTCTTGAAGATGTGTCTGGCTTTGTTGCTGCACCTGGCTTGGCTGCTGATGCAACTGTTGTTTTGGCAGATGTGGTTGGATTGGTTGCTGCTGCTGGAGGGTTTGGCTTGGTTGTTGCCACTGCTGCCGCAGCTGACTTGTTTTCTGCATTTGTTGATGCATCTCGCTTGGTTGCTGCTGCTGTTTTTGCAGATGCAACTGGTTTGATTGTTGTCGTTGTTGCGGCAACTGTTGCAGATGCATCTGGCTTAGTTGTTGCTGCTGTTGTTGCAGCTGCATCTGGTTTTGTTGTTGCTGCTGTTGTT
>APFE030477573.1:0-18374 GCA_000404065.3 Pinus taeda
CTATATATAGGAGTCTAAGGGGTCATAATATAATCAAAGCCGACATAACAATAATAATGTAAGGGCATAATAATAACAATAGTGGGCTTCTATGGGGCACAATAGTAACGATATGGGCACTACATGGGTACATAAATATAACAAGGGGGTTGTACTAATAACAATAAGGGGTTACATTAGTAGTATAGGGACCTAATAAGAAGTATAGCACGAGATTTTTTTTTTATTTTTTTAAGGATAATTGAAGCAACACTGGATTTATAGTTGGAAGTTGTGCTGCCCAAGCTTTGGAGAAGTGCGAGATTTATAGCTGGAAGTCGTGCTTATCACCCTTTACGCAATTCGCCTCAATGTGGGCCATCATCGTGGATTTGACCAGAGAAAGGGCGCTAGTCTGAGTCGACGTCGACTGAGTTGGCCCGTTAACGGTCATGGAGAGTTTCCTGAGGTGGGATCCAACCTGTGGAGACATGAGGAAGTCGAGATGGCATAATCGCTGGCAGATCTCGTGAGATCGAGAGAGATCGAATTGCTTGGATTGCTCAGATCCTGTGATTTTCGAGCAGTTAAGCCAACGGTGTGTGCTGAGCAGTCAATGAATTGCACTCGGTGTCATTAGAGCGAAGGAGTCGAGTGCTTGAAATATGTGACTTTCACTGGTAAAGAAGGATTGTCGATCTGACGTGTGCCGATATGTCAGGTGTGTGGTGAAGTGTAGGAGGTCGTGTAGATCATTAAGGTGAAAAGCTTCTCCTCGTTTGTGTAGTTGAGGTCGAGTCGGTGGTACAGTGAAGGTCGAGCCGACGGTGCAGCCGATGGTCTAGCGATGGCAGTTTGCCCAAAGTTAGAGTTGTGGCATTTGTTTGGAGCTGGAGGGTCTTTAAGAATCAGTTTGGAAGAAATTCAAGAGGCTCGCTCCATACATTGGGATCCTGTCCCATCACCCATAGATTAATGATCGTTTGGGTGTGTTTCAGTATGAAGAAGCTGGCAATTTGGCAAGGGGTGTCTACTCTATTGGACAAAAGAGCAACCGATGGGTGCAACCCCAAAACCTCCTTTAATACTGCGTACCTTTGCATGTGGTAGGAAGGCCAAAGGTTGAAGTCATCGAGTAGTTGGCATTGAAGGCACAACGAATTTCCCAAGGGTCTACGTGATGTATCTGGTTCTCTTGGAAGAAAGGTGATATTCCCCAAAAATGGATTATATGCCCTAAAAATTGACAAATTTTAATGTTAAATTACATTTTTTATTATTGAATATTCACCTACATTCTATATGTATCAATTTTAAAACTAAAATAGTCGCCTACAGTACTATATATAGGAAAAATATTAAATCCTTAAAAAATTCCTTGTGTCATTCTCAAATGTTGCTACACTAAAACGTTCCACGAACCAGCTATGATAAGAATCATTTCCCAATATGGTCTTCATTGCAATGGATCCTATGGGGAAGTCTCACCCAATCTGATTGATATAAATCCTTGCGAAGTCTCACCTAGTTTGATTGATATAAAACCTATATTCTTTCAGGAGGTAGCCTTATTATTGATAGAGCATATTTATCTCGGTCACATTTTTGGAATATCCTAGAATTCGACCAACAACAGTGAAGTCAGTTCTTTGACCTTTACACTATCTATTGGATTCCAGGATATTTCGAGACTCTTTAATCGATATAAGTTCAACATTATTGATAATATGTATGATACAAATTACCTAGCGATTCTTTTAAATATTGGTTTCTCGTTCCTATTTCCACTAGTTTAGAATGAAAGGCTAAAAAGATACAGTATCCAGACATATTTCTATTCCCATATTCAGGCTCTCAAAGTATAATGTGGTTGATTTTGGAGATATATCTAGATTAGGTCCCCCTTCAAGCATATGCTAGCAACCAATGCATGAAATTATATGACTTACACAGTTATATCTCATGACACCTTCACTCCTTGTAGCTACGGTGACCTTAACAACTACATCACAAGTATTTCCTTCACCAATATTGTAGCCCTGTTAAAGCCTGAATGTGAATACATCATTCATTTTGTTAGATTGGGATGTTGTGAGGGTTGATGGAAAGACATAGGAGGAAAGAAAAATATGCACACAAAACAATAATTCTATTCATGAAAATTATCTCATATACAACTATACATAGATTTTATGTCTCTTGGCTGTCACACACTCACATTACAAAGAACTAACTATGGGTATATAAGGACCTAATTTACTAAATACGAAATCATGAAAAACTCTAACTTGACTGTCCTTTTTCTCTAGCTAACTTATACTTGACAAACTCACACTCAAATTCATCAGGGTCCTCATACAATCACTGATACAAGAAAACAAACTAGTATTTGGTGTCAACAAATATGACCACTAATATACCCTGAACAAGATACCAACTGACCTACTAGATGATGCAGTGCACTTCACAACTCCACTTGGTCCACGTACCCTGAACATATTTATTGGTACTTTTGCTCGCAATTTGTAGCAACAACAATTTGCCTCTAGAAATTAATCCTGCTCCTTTTAGCCACTAAATATGGCTCCAATTTGTCGTATCGCTGATCATTATTCCATCAATGGGTTAACACATAAGGTCTTCATCAACTTCCCACTCACTTCTCCTTACTCCTTCAATATTGAAACACTTTGGGACTTCTTCCCACTTCTTCCTTCCTCTACTACTATATGAAGAAATACTTAGGGCATGGAGGTTTCCCACGATCACTGTCAAAAGTCCTTCTCCAACAGTCAACTTAGGGCTTGTTCATAAGCCAACTTGGCTATCGTTATTCCTTCAAGAATAATCCCTTTGGCTTCACCAAGTCTACCATTCTTACAACTATTAGAATCCTTATATGTTTTCTCTTAGGATAGCAAAATGAAGATTTTCCTCCTCTCCATTTATATGTCTCTATGGGTGTAATGAATAGTCTTTGAAGGGAACCTCTAAAAGCCTAACGGACTTGTAGTCTTTGTCACAAGCCCACACTTGACACAAAAATAAATTCATTTCTCCCAAACTACAAGCATTCTCTTGTTGCTCTTGGAAACCCCTTACTCCATTAATGGTTCTCAATCATCTCCAAGTGCCAAGTCATTAAAAAAATGCTTAGTTTCACACCCACAATCTTGGGTACAAAGCCCGCCTCTTGGGTACTTAGTTGAGAAAGCGCTTTTGTGGTTCTTCGCCCTCCACAACCTTGTACCCTAGGTTTTAGAGGACCTCCCATGCTACCAATATCAACAGAGTCGACTTAACTCAACTCTTCTCTCCATGCATTACATTCATATGGGAGTATTTCACTATGTCCGATACTCCCCTTTAATTATGATTGTGTGACTCAACATAACTTAATCATGACTGAACATGAATCAATTGTTTTTGTTAGGCTTACAATAAAAAATGAATCAACTATCACTTAAACATGCCTACTGATGTAAGTCTTAGCCAGACTTACAACGACTCAAAACTTTTACAATGTTGGATTTTCTTTTTCATTTCTTCCAAATTCCATACCCTCAAAACTGCTTCATTCTCTGCTGCACTTTCTTATTGTCCGCTCCACATTTCTTCACTTGATGCAACTACAATATTTTTTTTACTTCTCTTGTATTTTTTCCAAGTTTGTCTTCTACATATTTCTCTGCAAAGATTCTTTCAACCATGGAATTATACCACAACTCTTCATCTTCAAACTGTGTTCTTTGCTTTTCTTCTTGTGCTTCATAGCCCTCATCTTCTTTCTTCCATATTTCTTGATAATAAAATCTTTTCTCTTATTGACTCCATTGCTGAAATATAGTTTCAATACTTTCTTCTTTGTCTTTATAAAATTTCGTGTCCTTTCCTGTATCCTTTTCTTCATATTCTCTTTCATTTGTAACAGTAATTGGTTTCTTTTCCTGTTTACCTGCACACTCAAATTAATGTTAAAAACATCTTCATTATGCTCTGCAGTGAGAGATTTCTCCTCTTCCTCTCCCTTCTTTAACTTCTCTTTCTTACAAACCTTTGTTGTTGCAAACATATTGTCTTCCACTTGGCTTCAAAACACAATTGGGCTTCTCTCACAAAAAAACAACATATCAATGTGGTTATGTTGCATCCTCTGCAACCATTCATCACGAATTAATGGTTCTTCATCAAATTTGACTAATTTCAATTGTTGGATTGACCAAACTACTTTCTTCTCTAATGGTAGCTTTATTTATGCCATACTCAGTTGTTGTTAGTTCACACACTACTTCATGAGCAGTTTCAAAATTTTCTACATAACTTCTTGCTACAGTGGTAGCTTCAAACTTCAATTCTTCATAAAACATGTCACTTTACATATGTCCACGATCAATCCCTATTTCAAAAATTAGACCAGAATTTTCATTAACATAATTTTCTTCCACTGTATGGTGGGAAATTGATGCATGCATGTGCTCATTAACAATTTCAACTTCACCAAATTCGTTGGTTACTACTCAACTCACCAATTCACATTTTACTTTGTAATCATCATCTACATGACTCTTTTCACAGTGGGATTCACCATCATCTTTAAAATCCACATGAATATGCTCTCGCTCTACTTCACACACAAAGGCTTCAACTTCTCTCTTTGTAATATTTTTTGCATCTTCTTCATCCATATGCGTGTTTGCATGATGGGCTTCACTTTTATAGTATTCATGACCATCATCCACCTTTGAGTGGGATTATAGAAGCTCTATTGAAATCTAGAAGCCTTTCACATCTACTCTCATATTTGCGACTGACTTTTCTATTGATTCTTCAATCAATTGTGACACAACTTGCCATTACATGCCACTTTCCTTTGTACCAAATTATGCTTCTAGGATGTTCCATACTTCTTGGGAAGATGTATATTTTGCTACCTTGTGTTGGGCCATGAATACGACCACTTTGTAACACTTATTTCATCCATTTTTACTCTTTTCTATTATATCATTTGTCATAATTTATCATTTAAATCCATTTTATAAATAATTTATGCTCTTATGGATGAATATTATTTATCTTCCTTTATTTCTAATAAATTGATGATTATGCATGATTTTATCCATGATAGGTTTAAAAAATTGGTTGTAACATTATTCACCATCTTTAGCCTCCAAGGTAATTTCCAGATTGAAGATTTGTCATTAAAAGTGCCAACTCAGAAATTCGCTCGAATAAGGAGTGACAGTTTGCGGTTGAGATTCTGAGAAAATGAAGACAAATCTGGAAAATCTGGAACATGGGTTTTGTCTAGAACGGACCCAATTAACTATACTAAAGAACGGTTTGCCCAAATTCGACGTGTACTGAGAGAAACACAGGGTTCTTTGAGCACGATTTTCTCAAATTTGTTGTTGCGGCCGTCCTCCAAATCTCAGCTGCAAAGACCAAATTCGCCTTGCTCTTGTTCAAAGTTGAATGGGAATATATTTTCTGGTTGATCATTGGTTAGAATCAATCCAATTTTGTAATAGAAATCATGTTGTAATTATCTTTGTTGTAACTTCTCTCTGATCTCTCTCTATTTAAATGAGAACAGAGATTAGAGAAGGGGATGATTAATTTGGAGAGGGATGATGAATTTAGAGATGGAGACTTAAGGATTCAGAATTATGATTTGAATTAGAGATTTAGAAGTAAGGGTTCATGATAGAATATGAGGAAAAGGAGATTGTTGCATGTTGTAATTCTCTGAGCTTCTGCTGTTGTACTGATTTTACAATTTGATGATTAATACATGATTGGGGAGTTGTTGTTCATTCTGTTCATCTGAAGTAACCCAACAGCATCCGCTGGCGGCTAAAGGCCCAGCCTCTGGTGGAGTACGTTGCTGCTGCTGTATATTATCTTTTTGGTTTATGCGTGGTTTGTATTATTAGCTTGAATCGGTAATCTGGTGTGTTTTGTTATCTTATATTGCATCTCTGTTATATTTCATATATCATTCTCTACAACAAGAAAGTCGTAATGTGCATTCTGATCTTATAACGTATTGCTATTCCTTTAAAGTCGTTAATGTAACATTGTTGTTCTCTACATAATGCTATTGTTGTTTAATTGCAGAGTAATTAAGCTATAACATTCTTAAGCTGATATTACTGTATTTGTCTATTGTTTATACTTCATACGATCGTTGTTCAATTGAAATTGTGGTTCCATTATGAATTGTAATTGTTACCCTTTCTAACTAGGATTAATCCTAACAGTATCAGACTCAAATTACTGTTTTTCTTAATATCTCTGTATGCTGTGTGTATTATTTATTTCAGCATCGTAGGCTCTAAGCGTTGTTCTATATTTCATTTCTAATTAATTGCCATTCTATTTCCGTGTGATGTCCGATTTATTCTTAAAGTAGAGGTTGTTATATGATTCCTATAGAACACGATTGTTGTATTTGTTCTTGTAGACTAAGGTGTTGTTGCTTGTTAAATTTAGTTGCTGTTACATTTCCTAGCTGCTGTTCCATTTCCTGTTATTCGCATTATCTTTGCTTTGGTGTGAAGAACGATCTGAAACTGTAGTGGGCATTGACATTTGTTGTCTAGTTCCCAGATTGATGATCTGTTCCTTGATTATCTTCAGCTACATCAGTTTACAAGGGGATGAGTTACTGTTACTGTACCCTTGACTGATCATTTGCTGTAGTTTTCTAAATGCATGATTTAAGTCTTAAAGTGATTTGCTGTAAGTAGATCTCATTTTGAGCATCCATTTACTCTTGTATTTTGAGCACTGTACTACATCTTTCATAACATTACTCTTGAGTAAATAGCTGCCTCAGACTGAGTACACTCTTGAAATAAAAAGTTGTCCCTGGGTTGACAATTAATGTGAAGGTAATTAGGAGTTAAAAGACACCTTTTTATCGCTCGACATTTTGGCACCGTTGCCGGGGAGAGTGTAGCCATTTCTAAATAGTAGTGTGCATCTAATGGGTGCATGTTAGGAAAGAATTGGGTATTAGAAACTGAAGGTAAGAACTTGCATCCAGGAGCATGTAAAAGCCCTACTCCCCCACCCGCTTTCCAACAGAATTGTTAAAGAACTTAGGGTAAATGCTTGAATTTTTGTGTGAATGACTAGAAAAAAATAGAAATTTTGAAAAATGAATCACATGATTTGACTCAAGTGGTGATGTAAGCACCACCCATTTCACTAACCAATTGACAGGAACATTTGAAGAAGGGGCCTCGAAGAAACATATGAAGAACATCTTCTATTATGTTAAGAAATGGCTCACATTTCTACTTTTGAATTTCCTATCAAAGATCTAGGAGGAGTGACACCAATGCACATAATTCCCCCATCTTTACCAAATTTTCATGGTTTAGCAAATGAAGATCCAGATACATTCTTATTTGAGTTTGAAATACTTTGTAGAGGTTATGATTATTACACTAACGATCAAAGGTTGAAAGTGTTTCCTCTTACTCTAAAAGGAGCAGCTCTTCGATGGTTCATGAGCCTAGGTGGGAATTGCATCCAAACATGGGAGGACATGAAGAACATATTCTTGAAAAAGTACCAAGACTATTGCAAGGCTGATGAAGATATTTTCGATATGATACAAGGGGAAGATGAAAGCTTGGAGGACTATGTAGATCGATTTCAATACAACCTTCAAAAATCAAAGCATAAGCATTTGGAAAAAGAGATCTTGAAAACACTCATTCTTAAAGGGATCAAAGATGAATTTTTAGAACTTTTAAATCTGATAGGAAAAGGTGATGTTTTTCAGTTGTCATATGATGATGTTTGTGAATTGTGCATAAGGTATTCAAGAGGAATCTCCAAGGCTGGTAAGAATTCTAGAGATGTTTGTTCTTTCTTTTCCAAATCTGCTACAAGAATATGAGACATAAGAGCTGAAATCAATGATTTACTTGAACATTTTAAAGTTGATTTTATTACCTCTCTAAGTTCAAAATTGGATGCTTTGCAGGTTCATAAAAATCAAGAATTTGATGAAGTGTTTTTCACTCGTGACCGAAAGGAGCATACCATAGATGGTTACTCTTCCTTATCTAGGATGGAAGTATCATATCAAAGAGGTGAGGAAGCTGCAAGAAGGTCAAAACCATGGAAATCATGGCCTACAGGTATGGTTCAAAACACTTTTTCTCCATTCTCGTACTTGCATAATCCATTATGGAATAGTAATGTGTTAGGGCAGCCATGTCAATTTCAATATAACCACCACCAATCTTATCTACAAGCTTGGCATGGTTCACCTTATGATTACATGACTACTCTCCCTCATCTTGTAGGACAAGCACATTCTCCATATTATCCACCAGCTCTTCCACAACATCCTACTTTCATATCAAATTTATCCACTCAACCCAACCAACCACATCATCACAATGCTCCATTCCTTACACATTTTCCTGCTCAACTAATTCCACACCCTCACCACAATAAACCAGTACAACATGCTTACAATGTTGAACTGCCAAATTTACCCACCCTTCCCACCCATTCTATCTCAAATACGCCATTAGAGAAAACTTACAATGAGATTCAGAATGTTTCAAATTCAAAAATTGTAGAAGC
Organism: Pinus taeda; assembly: GCA_000404065.3. NCBI lineage: Eukaryota > Viridiplantae > Streptophyta > Pinopsida > Pinales > Pinaceae > Pinus > Pinus taeda. The sequence continues at coordinate 8,590 of APFE030477573.1, forward strand.
TATGGAAAAAAATGAGGTTTCTTATAATATGTATCAACAAGCTATTTTAAAAGCTCAAGAACTTCATGATCTGATGGATATGAGAAATCAAGAAAGTAATGGATACATTGAAGATTGGATTCACTCCATAATTTGTTTGCAACATCACTCTATGCTTCAACAATTTTTGATACCATTTTTTCAAGCGAAGTTGGCTTCTCATACCCTAATTTTCATTAATATACATTTTTCAAATTTGGGTATCTGTATACGTGAAGCCTTATTTCGAAAATGGCTCCAATGGAAGTACTCATATACGTAGTCATATTCATTTTTCAAATCAAAATAGGTTAGTGTAGAAAATAAAATAAATAAATGCATTTTGTTTTTTTATGTAAAACTAGTTGTTTTTTGTTACAACATGCTATGCAAATCAATATTGATGATAATTTTTTAATTCATTTGTGTATGTAGATGAATTATAATGGAAATAATAGTTCTACAAACACTCATATTCAATTTTATTACAAATTTGAAAAAATGCTTCAATATCATATTTTTTTGGCTTGTGGGCTTGATGGAATTTCTGCAAAAATAGTCGGGACAATCATGTTTTGAGGGACCAAAAGGGAATATTTTTAAAACTTGTTTCTATCCTAAGTAGCCCTTGATGTCTACTTTCCAAAACATGGACCGGATGTCTAGCGGGTAGCTCAGGAACAGAGTTGGAACAGTGAGTTTTTGGAGGCCTAAATTAATGAATTTTTAAAACCTGCTTCTACGGTATATTCCCCTATGAATCTAGTTTACAATGCAATTAGAATCACTCATTTTTGATATCGTATGGGGAAGTTATGATCAAAATACTGACTGTCTATCGTCAATGAGCACTCTTAAAACTCTGTCTTTCTGGTTGTTCTGTACAGTATTTGACCAACCAATTATTCTTATCTTTAAAACCTGTTTCTATTGGAAATAAATAAATAAACCTAATTTCATTTCCAGTTTGAATCATTCGAATCCGACATCAAAAAAAAACATTATGCTTGAAATATCAACTGTTGGTCTAAGCCGAGTAATCAAAAATGACTCTATTATGCATCTTGTTCTAACTAAAATTGACATATCATATCATTGAATCTTTAAAACCTATTTCTACTGGAGATAAAACCTTGAATTAGCTCTCATTTGGATTTGGAATCACTCAATTTGGACAAAAAATAAAGAAGTTGTGATTAAAATACTACTAGTTAGTATGATTAGCCACTGCTCTCCCGTAGGTAACAAATAAATTTTACTTTGTTATTTTCTCCGTGGATTTGTCCTATAGAGTAACTACTTGTTAGTTTTTTTGCATAATTCTTGGATTAGGGGAGCCTGCGCACTTCTCTTTCTCCATGATTTAATGTTTTATTGCAGGTAGATACTTGTTTTTTGCAGGTCTTGGGAAAATAAAGAAGGTCAATTTATGGATGAGTGATTTTGAAAGAAAATTTAATGAAACAAAGGAATTTCATCCAACTCATTACCCAACGGATTCATAATACAAGAAATGAAGAATTGATTTCCATTTGAAGATTCATGTCTTATCACTGCTGCCAAAACATTTTTCAAAGAGATCATTTTTTTTTACATAATATCATAGCTGTTGTAACTTAATTTATTTATTTACATACTGTTTTTTTGTCTTTTATTTTCTAATTTCTCTTATATTTTGTGTTTCAGGTGTTGTTTCATTCAAATTGTAACATATCTTCAGCATCAATACCGTGAACAACTAATTTGTTTTTTTGCATGTTTTTATTTTATGATTGTCCATTTTGTTGTTCCCTTTTCATGTTTTACTGTTTCTTTTCAAAATGAAGCAGCATGTTTTGCTATTCCTTTTCGAATTGGAATAGCACTTCTGCACTTTCACGTTTAGTTGTTCATTTTCCAATGGAACAACACTTCTACACATTCATGTTTTGCCATTCCTTTCCGAATGGAACAACACTTCTGCACTTTTACGTTTTGCTATACCTTTTCGAATGGAACAACACTTCTGCACTTTCACGTTTTGCTGTTCCTTTCCGAATGGAACAACACTTCTGCACTTTCACGTTTTGCTGTTCCTTTTCGAAAAGAACAACACTTCGACACTTTTTTGTTGTTCCTTTTCCAAAGGAACGACACTTGCGTTTTTTGCTGTTCCTTTTCCAAAGGAACGAAACTTTTTGTTTTTGCTGTTTCTTTTCCAAAGGAACGACACTTTTCATTTTTGTTGTTCCTTTTCCAAAGGAACGAAACTTGCGTTTTTGCTATTCGTTTTCCAAAGGAATGACACTTTTGATTTTTTCTGTTCCTTTTCGAAAGGAACGACACTTGCATTTTTGTTGTTCATTTTCTAAAGGGACGACACTTTTAGTTTTTGCTGTTCCTTTTTTCAAAGGAACGACATTTGCATTTTCACACTTTTTTGTGTGTATTTTTTCTTTTTGGTGTGCATTTCCTTTGTTGTTCCCTACAAGGAACAACACTTTTTTTGAGTGTTTTTGCTGTTCCTTTTTTCCAAAGGAACGACATTTGCATTTTCACACTTTTTTGTATGTATTTTTGCTTTTTGGTGTGCATTTCCTTTGTTGTTCCTTACAAGGAACAACACTTTTTTTTAGTGTTTTTGCTGTTCCTTCGAAGAAGCAACACTTTTGGCGTATTTTCGAGAGCAACCCTTTCTTCCTTTTGTGGGATTATTCCTAGTTCCTCTCAACCACATTTTACTGATTTTCTTTCATGGCATGAAGTACACTATTTTTGTGAGGACAAGAATTATGGATTCTATTGAAGCGAGTTAATATCATTCACGTTATGATCTTTAATAGGACAGCTCCTTGATGATAGCTTATTTTCAAACGGGACACAATTATTTATATACTACTTTACTGCATTGTTTTATGTTGAACATGATGTTGATTGATCACCTTAATACCATGATGGTTCCACCCTTCCTGGTTATAATCTTTTGTGTCTGTAATTAAGATTATGGGTATCTTTTTTTCTATTAACATGTTCAACTTCTTCCACCATTCCTACTCTTAAGGAGTACTAAGCCTCCCTCTTTTTATCATAAAAATGTGTAATAACAACAAAATTTTGTTCGCATATGGAGGATAGGGGGTCTCATTATGAGCCAACCTACCATGTTCATAAGGCTGTAACAAAGTGACATTCCCATTATGGCCACCACACCAGGGTTATGATCCACTGAATAGCCAAATTATCCTTGGAACAAGAGTCTCATCATGAGCCGGCCTGATCACTTTTGCTACATCCCAGTGAATGGCAGTGTGGTTATTTGGTTACCACGCCAACACACTGATCTCTTCAGTAGAACAACACTAGAACTCTCTAGTTATAAATTGAGGATTCTGGTTCATATGGGTTAAAAAGCAACCTTGTCGAGGCTATGGACGCCTGCTGGCAGCAGAGGCTCTGCTTATGGTATTGAATTTATATCTTATAGTCAATTAGTACTATAATACCCTTTTTCTTATTTTTTATTTTTATCAGAGAAGTTATTTCCTTAATTTTTTTCCCTATTTTGAACCTTTATGCATGAGAAATTGTTTTATGATCAATCGCATCATTTTTAGCTAGCATACTATCAGTAAAGCATCTTTTTGGCATATTCTTGTTCTTTTTCTTTTTTCGCATAACTTATCATCAATCCAAAGTGTCCTATCTTTTATTCATAACTATCTTTACATACTCTGCTCTCATTATAACCATAACTCCCGCCGTCCTATCATTGATATGTGTACTCCGCTTCATTTACTGCTATACTATTCATTCCCTTACCTTGTTGTCAGCACAACGCCTTTCATATGCTTTATGGTCATGGAATCCCTTTTCGAATTGGAGGGGGGAATGTATGCATTATGGGATAGCATGCGATATGGTTACTGCACTCTGCCATAACTTGTTGATTTGACAACATATCAGTATTGCATGTATACAAAATTTTTTCTGCTTGAAATTTTTGCATGCATCTTATCTGTTGCTATTCAAAACTAACACTATGGATTCAAGAACATTGTATGTAAAATAGTGATTTTTTACAGGACAACAACAAGTATGGGGGGAAACTTTATTCGCAGGATGACCACACTATTGCAACTAATGACAGAGGCTCGAGCAACTTGTGAAGGTGAACAATTCTGCAGACATGATGTGCTTGCCTAGATTCCACCTTTTGCATCACTTTCAACACCAACTTTGCCTACATCAGCTTCAACAACTGCAAGTACATATGTCATTCCACATTTTTATTTTTGGAGGTAAAACTTGAGGTAAAATAGCACAATTTTCTGATTTATTACGAATTTAGGAGAATTCAATGAAAATCCATTGAGCATTATTTATCATCCTTCATTCCCCATCTTTACCACTTCCCCTTTTTTAGCGGCATATCATCTTTCAGTTTGGGGGAGTGTTGATTTCATTCATTTCTTTCTTATGACCATGTCATTCATATTCTTTATCATCCATTGTTATTCTTATTCATTCTCAAGACCTCCATTATTCCATGTTGTTTTACACCAAGCATAAACTTCAACAGATAGTAGCGACCACCTCTATTTGTTTTCTAGCATCGCATGAGGGCATGTTAATTTTTTAGAGAGGGGGAGGAATTGCTACGCATGATGGATGTTTTCTATTTTCTTTCTCATTTAAGGCATACAATTTCAGTGCAAAAATTGATTTCCATAATACTTTTAAAACTATGAACTCAATTCTTGTGATTTCCGAAAAACACAGAGGTATCATTAAAGTACACAAACCCAGATCATTTCAAGTTAAATTGGTTCATAAAATTTTGGACATCATGCACTCTCACCTACAACCATTTTGTTTATATCTCATGATCCGTGCATCAAAACGATTTGATTTTTGGAATTAGAAGCATTAATATAGTTGAAATCTACTTGCACAATTTCAACAAAATATGGTTTGTAGTTTTTGGGAAAATGGTTAATGAAGGTTGTTGTCACTTATATCATATTTTACTGCAACTTCATTGTTATGCCTTCATCAAAATTGCTAAAATTGAATATTCATTAATTAAGGAAGGATTCATTTGTTTTATCCATTTCATGAGCTGGGATGAATACATTTTTTATTGCTTGCTTAACACATGGGTTTTGTCTTTGGATTGCATGAGGACATGCAATATATTCAGTTTTTTGTTGCATGAGGACATGCAATATATTTGGTGTGGGGGTATGTTGGGCCATGAATACGACCACTTTGTAACACTTATTTCATCCATTTTTACTCTTCTTTGTTATATCATTTGTTATAATTTATCATTTAAATCCGTTTTATAAATGATTTATGCTCTTATGGATGAATATTATTTATCTTCCTTTATTTCTAATAAATTGATGATTATGCATGATTTTATCCATGATAGTTTTAATAAATTGGTTGTAACATTATTCACCATTTTTAGCCTCCAAGGTAATTTCTAGATTGAAGATTTGATCATTAAAAGTGCCAACTCAGAAATTCGCTGGAATAAGGAGTGACAATTTGCGGTTGAGATTATGAGAAAATGAAGATGAATCTGGAAAATCTTGAACATGGGTTTTTTCCAGAATGGACCCAATTATCTTTATTAAAAAACGGTTTGCCCAAATTCGAATTGTACTGAGAGAAACATAGGGTTCTTTGAGCACGATTTTCTCAGATTTGTTGTTGCGTCTGTCCTCCAAATCTCGGCTGCAAAGACCAAATTCGCCTTGCTCTTGTTAAAAGTTGAATGGGAATATATTTTCTTGTTGATCAATTGGTTAGAATCAATCCAATTTTGTAATATAAATCATGTTGTAATTATCTTTGTTGTAACTTCTCTCTGATCTCTCTCTATTTAAATGAGAACAAAGACCAGAGAAGGGGATGATTAATTTGGAGAGGGATGATGAATTTAGAGATGGAGACTTAAGGATTCAGAACTATGATTTGAATTAGAGATTTAGAAGTAAGGATTCATGATTGAATAGGAGGAAAAGGAGATTGTTGCATGTTGTAATTCTCAGAGCTTCAGGTGTTGTACTGATTTTACAATTTGATGATTAATACATGATTGGGGAGTTGTTGTTCATTCTGTTCATCTGAAGTAACCCAGCAGCATTCGCTGGCGGATAAGGGCCCAGCCTCTGGTGGAGTACAATGCTGCTGCTGTATATTATCTTTTTGGTTTATGCGTGGTTTGTATTATCATCTTGAATCAGTAATCTGGTGTGTTTTGTTATCTTATATTGCATCTCTGTTATATTTCATATATCGTTCTCTACAAAAAGAAAGTTGTAATGTGCATTCTGATCTTATAACATATTGCTATTCCTTTAAATTCGTTAATGTAACATCGCTGTTCTCTACATAACACTATTGTTGTTTAATTGCAAAGTAATCAAGTTGTAACCTTCTTAAGCTGGTATTACTATATTTGTCTATGGTTTATACTTCATATGATTGCTATTCAGTTGACATTGTGGTTCCATTATGAATTGTAATTGTTACCCTTTCTAACCAGGATTAATACTTGCGGTATCAGACTCAGATTACTGTTTTTCTTAATATCTTTGTATGATGTGTGTATTATTTATTTCAGCACCGTAGGCTCTAAGCGCTATTCTATATTTCATTTCTAATTAATTTCCATTCTATTTCCATGTGTGGTCTGATTTATTCGTAGAGTAGAGGTTGTTATCTGATTCCTGTAAAACACAATTGTAGCATTTATTCTTGTAAACTAAGGTGTTGTTGCTTGTTGAATTCAGTTGCTGTTACATTTCTTAGCTATTGTTCCATTTCCTGTTATTCACATTATCATTGCTTTGGTGTGAAGAACGATCTAAAACTGTAGTGGGCATTGACATTTGTTGTCTAGTTCCCAGATTGATGATCTATTCTTGGATTATCTTCAGCTACATCAGTTTACAAGGGGATGAGTTACTGTTACTGTACCCTTGACTGATCATTTACTGTAGTTTTCTGAATGCATGATTTAAGTCTTAAAGTGCTTTGCTGTAAGTAGATCTCATTTTGAACATCCATTTACTCTTGTATTTTGAGCACTGTACTACATCTTTCATAACATTACTCTTAAGTAAATAGCCGCCTCAGACTGAGTACACTCTTGAAATAAAAAGTTGTCCCTGGGTTGACAATTAATGTGAACGTAATTAGGAGTTAAAAAAACACCTTTTTATCGCTCGACACCTTGCACAAAAAATTAACATCCAATGCCTATTTTATAAAATCCAATACTAAAGCATCACATACTTCATCAATGGGTTATTAGACCGATATTTAATTAACTCTTTATATCGAAGAAAAGTTTGCATTTTTACAACCAAAGAATAAATTTTTTTACCACTAAACTTTAGCAGTGTTACCAAATCCATCCTCATACATGCATCCTTGATTTGTTTAGCTTCATTCGATTCTCTTGTAAATTACTCGGTTAGGGTGAGAGCCTCTATGAGATCTCCAAAATAATTCGACTCTTCTTTTCGATTTCTTCTTTTAATCTGCCTCAGTCTGGCTTTGTGACTAATGACTATTGTTTGTCTTCTGTATTCTGGCTTCTTTCCTTATTGCATGAGGCTTATTTCCATATTGCATGAAGCTTCTTTCCATATCACCCCCTAAAAATAAAATATGGTTTTTAATGTGTGCCCTTGTAAGGCATAAATTTCACTGAAATCATGTACACAGAAAGATTTTTCCGAACCCAAATCAGTATCATGTTTGAAAAACCAAAATAATTTTGTAGACTAGTGAACTTTTACAAGGCCTACGTCTCACTATTACAAAATGAGAGGTTAATGACTAAACAACTAAAATATTAAGTCACCACAATTATTTCAAGTGAATTACTACTAAATTTGAGCAATTTTAAGTGACCCAACTAAAAATGACTAACTTAAATGACTAATTTAGTCTACGGATAATTATTTACGCAACTAAAAGTGATTGACTTAAATGACTAATTTAGTATAAAACTAAAATATATGACTACATAATATGTGAAAAACTTAAAAATGATTAACGTAAATTAACATTATATTCCAAGAATAAAATATGACCAACTAACAAGTACAACGTGTTAGCATTTGAAATTTCACCTCAGGTTGAGAAAGGCAAATCTCAAAGCTACATCAAATCATTCAGCCTCGTAGCTAGCCCTACGGGGCAGGAGAAGGCTCTCTCCGGTCTCTCTCGGAAAATCTTCAATTAGGGAGATGACCAACAAAGTAACATTGATATTAGGCTAGTAAACTGATAAAAGAGGTTGATTTTGGGGTTTTTGGGTTTTTGATGGCAAATTGAGGAGAGGGCAAATTTGGCTGCGGGGATGGGACACAGTTTCTGCAGGGGAGTCTTTGGGGCGAGGTAGGAGACCGTGCTGATGTATTTGACTAAAGTGAATGGTCAGGAATGATAGAGAGAAGGCTAAAGAGAGAAAACAATGAATTTGAATTCTCTTTAGACAGTAGAAAACATTAAAATTAAACGAATTTAAAAGCAGAGCATGGCAAGCATGAATTCTTACTTTATCACTTCATTTGTTTAGTATGCAGAAGTATAGAAGGAAAATGAAACACATAACAAAGCTTACAATGACTGAAGAAACACACCATCAACACATGAGTCCACAAGAATCCCAAAGATGACTGCAAAACCTTGGTCTTCCTTGCCAAAAATTGCTAAGATACAAGAAATAATACAATGAGCTACTGCTCTCTCAAGAGTCCAACCTCCAACCCTTGAAAATGATTAAGAAAATACATAATATAGGCAAGCCAACCTCTTCCCTTGCCTCTAGGGGTTGAGCTCACTATCCTAGGAGCAGTTTGAACAACTTTTAAACTAAGCACTACAAAATAGGCAATCAAAACAACTTGCCTCTATAAACTTGGAAATCAGTTCATGCATTCAATTTTTACCCTTTTCATGAATGAATCTTCTAGAAGTGTTAAACAAGAGTAAAAGTGTCTTAGAGTTTCCATAATTACATCAAAGATAATCATATTTCACCCCAAAAAGTCAAACTGAAACCAAACTGCGTTTTCTGGGCTGAACTGGTCAAATCTGGCAAAATTTCCTCAAAAGGTCACACACCTTTTCTCAAAGGGTCTCACACTTTTGCAGCTCTGTTTGGAGGCCTTCCCGATATCAGAATTGGGTACAAGATAGCTCGTTGGAAAGGTATGCGAGTCTAATTTCCAACTCAACTAGAATTTTTGAATTTGGAAGTCATTTTCCCTGTCAAAACTTAATTCTCCCAAAACTGGTTTCTGCAACTCAAAAAAGGGGCAGAAAGTCAAATTTTGCATACATTTTGACCTTTTGGAGGCCCAGAACTCGATGAAATTTCTTAATAATGGATGAGCAAGTGTAACTTTTCATGCCAAATCCAAAAATGCTGATTTTTTGCCAAACGGAGCTACGATGACAAAAGGTCTCGCCGGGGGCGAGACCCTTTGAGAAGCCAAAACCTGTAAATTTCCAAAAAATTCCAAAATTACCCAAAATTCTCAGAAATTTTTGGGATTTGTGCTGTAGCTAATGCTAGTGAGTGCCATGATCTTTGAGGGATGCGTCCGCCAAGATACGGAGTGGATTGGTCCTTTTCTTCCGCCTAAGAGCCTCGGTCAACCGCCTTTGAAACACTTTCATTTTTGCCTTGTAAAATCCACCTCTGCAAATCGGTCAAAGAGGTGAGCTCCTCTGTACCTCAACCTTTGTAGATGATGAAT
>APFE030477573.1:22158-37391 GCA_000404065.3 Pinus taeda
AGGTAGGAGGCCGTGCTGATGTCTTTGAATGAAGTGAATGGTCAAGAATGAAAGAGAGAAGGCTAAAGAGAGCAAACAATGAATTTTAATTCTCTTTAAACAGTAGAAAACATCAAAATTAAACAAACTTAAAAGCAGAGCATGACAAGCATGAATTCTTACTTTATCACTTCATTTGTTTAATATGCAGAAGTATAGAAGGAAAATAAAACACATAACAAAGCTTACAATGACTGAAGAAACACACCATCAACACATGAGTCCACAAGAATCCCAAAGATGACTGCAAAACCCTGGTCTTCCTTGCCAAAAATTGCTGAGATACAAGAAATAATACAATGAGCTACTGCTCTCTCAAGAGTCCAACCTCCAACCCTTGAAAATGATTAAGAAAATACATAATATAGGCAATCCAACCTCTTCCATTGCCTCTAGGGGTCAAGCTCACTATCCTAGGAGCAGTTTGAACAACTTCTAAACTAAGCACTACAAAATAGGCAGTCAAAACAACTTGCCTCTATAAACTTGGAAATCAGTTCATGCATTCAATTTTTACCCTTTACATGAATGAATCTTCTAGAAGTGTTAACAAGAGTAAAATTGTCTTAGAGTTTCCATAATTACATCAAAGATAATCATCTTTCACCCCAAAAAGTCAAACTGGAGCCAAACTGCGTTTTCTGGGCTGAACTGGTCAAATCTGGCAAAATTTCCTCAACGGGTCGCACACCTTTTCTCAACGGGTCGCACACCTTTGCAGCTCTTTGTGGAGGCTTTCCCGATGTCAGAATTGAGCAAAAGTGGGCTTGTTGGAAAGGTCTTTGAGTCCACTTTCCAACCCAACTGGAATTTTTGAATTTGGAGGTCAGTTACCTTGTCAAAACTTAATTCTCCCAAGACTGGTTTCTGCAACTCAAAAAAGGGGCAGAAAGTCAAAATTTTCATGCATTTTGACCTTTTGGAGGCCCAGAACTTGATGAAATTTCTTACTAATGGATGAGCAAGTGTAACTTTTCATGCCAAATCCAAAAATTCTGATTTTTTTTCCAAACGAAGCTACGATGACAAAGGGTCTCACCGGGGGTGAGAGCCGTTGAGAAGCCAAAACCTGTAAATTGCACAAAAAATTCACAAATGACAAAATTTTCTCCAAATTTCTTGAAATTTGGGCTGGGAGTCCCCAATCAAGTACCATGCTCATTCAAAGAGTCTTTGGCCAAAATTTGGAGTGGATTGGGTGTTTTCCTTCGTTTTTGTGTTTTGGCCAACCGTCCTTGGAGCACCTTCGTTCTCGCTGGTATTTTTGACATTTCTTTAAACCTATGACACCTGTGCAAAAAATGAAGGAGTTTTTTCTTCTTTGGCATTTTTTGGACAAAAACCTCTCTCAGTTTCCCAAAATTCATCTTTTATTTCTCTGGAACATTATTTGAGTGCGACTTGTCCCGATGTGTGAAACAAGGAATTTTGTCGAAATGGAGCAAAATGAAGGGGATAGGGGGCTTATAAATTTTTGGGGAAATTTTTGGAAGTAGGGAGGGATGTTAGGAAGCAAGGGAAAGTGGAATCTCAGAGATTGAGTGAGGGGAAGGAGTCCAAAAGGGTAAAACACAGGCCAAACCTAGAAAATTGCCAGGTTGTAGCAAGAAACTAGGGTTTGTGCAAAAATGAAGATTTTGGCGGATCTAAGGGATGGGAAGTGTTTGATAAGGTACTTTAAGGATAGGGGAAAGTGTATGAACATCAGGAAACAAGTTTTGCTGATGATTTGACCGTCCAAGAGAAATTGCCTCCAAAACCCTAGGAGAGGGAAATGAACTTGCCAAGGCACAACTAAAGCATGAACAAGGTGTAAAATGACTCATTAGACACTAACATGATAATGAAAACCCTATGAATGATGATAGACTCAGCTGAATGATGACATAGATTGGCATTTGGGCAACTTTAGAAGGAGCATAAAGCAAACCCTAGACCTAATGCCTAGTGACCAAATGTTGCTTGAAAAGTCTTTGAAAAGACAAAATTTGAGCTTAACACTCTGAAACCACTTTGTAAGAGCATATTTGATCACTGGAGGAAGGCTGGAAAGACTGACACTAACACAACGTATGAGGTGTAGACCAATTGGCTTGCATGGGGTTTAGTCCCCACCAAATCACGGGGTCAAACCGCATGGGGAGGGGTTGAGGAGTGAAAGCCACTTTGGGGGAATTAAACTTCCTAAGGGGTGTCCAAGCTTGACCAAATACTTGCACAATCTTGTTGATAAACATCCCATTGTGGGTGGATCGGTCTTATTCCACCTAATAAGCAGGTTGGCCCCAACTTAGGCTTTGTCTTGCTAAAAAAACAATAATAATAAATGTTTGATTACTTAAAGAACTAGAGTATCATCATGCCCAAAAGCATAAGAGGTTTTTATGAGAGATGTGGGTTGGCTACATGGAGGCTCGTTTGTGCTAATACACCTCAACATTCGAACATAGGACAAGAGGACAAGGACTTATTTTTATTTTTGTATGAAAAATATGTTGTAATTTCCTGTTAGTAATTTTTATTTTTATATAAACATTTTGACTTGGTCAAATTACATAAAAAATTAAGAAAAATTAAATTAAATTAATAATTAAAATAAAATTGAGCTAAAATAGTCAATTTATCATCGGGGCTCTAGGTTTTAAGGGGTTTCCAAGCTTGACCAAAGCCTTGCACAATCTTGGTGATAAACATCACATTGTGGGTGGATCGGTCTTATTCCATCCAATAAGCAAGTTGACCCCAGCCTAGGCTTTGCCTAGTTGAAAGAAAACAATATAAATAAATGTTTGATTACTTAAAGAACTAGAATATCATCATGCCCAAAATCATAAGAGGCTTTTATGAGAAATGTGGGTTGGCTACATGGAGTTTCCATTTTGCTAACAGAACTCAACGTGCGAACATAGGACAAGAGGACAAGGACTTATCAAGAACAAAATTAAAAAATTAATCTAGTACCTGAATGTAAACTCTTTTATGCTAACAAGTTACTAGAGACTTCATACATTACTACATAATTCTGAATTGTTGCCTTGAGAGGGCGCTCGCCAACCTGGTATGGAAAATATATTGTAATTTGATGTTCATAGTTTTTATTTTTATGTAAACACTTTGAATTGGTAAAATTACATAAAAAAATAAGAAAAATAAAATAAAATTGAGGTAAAATAGTCAATTTATTATCAGGGCTAGTTTTGATATATATAAATATATATATAATATATATATAAAATATATAAATATAATAATATATATATTATATATATCTAACTATCCTAGATCCATTTTAACTCTGGATTCACCAAGTATCTAGAGGGTTCAAATCTCTTTTCACTCTAAATGAAGTTTGCACCTCAAGAAATTTGATTCTTTTTAACACTTGGTATATCTTGAGTCAAGATGGATCTAAGCTAGAATAAAATCCATGAGCATCAGCCCTCCTGTCATGTCTATCCAAGTGTATTCCACCTGTAACTATGCCATCTCTACCCATGGTTGATTCCTAAATGTCCCTACTTCTGAAAGAATATAGACAATAACTGCAGTAACCTCAACTTATTTTTCGTGAGCTCTGGCAAGCCCTTCATGTTTCTCAATCAACCACTCAATTTCTGCCTTGTAACTCACAATTTATACCCTTACTTTTCCTCATTGCATCTGCTAGATTAGGAGAATACCCCTCTCCTTGCTGCTCGACTAATCTCTGCCATCCTACCAAGGTCTCTTCATCTAAGGGTATCTACATATAAAGCCAAAAAATCTAATGGCCATATCAGGAGGAATAAAGACAAAACATGCAACCAATCCACCCTTTGCTTGAGGAAAAAAATTCAATCCATATTAAATTCCAAGGCCACATATATCATGTCAGCCCCGTAAAAAATAAAACATTTTTTGCAAAAATTCAAGACATTGTTGAGTGCCAAATAGTCTTATGTGCACACAAAATCCTTTCTCCTTCGAGTATGTGAGTGTAACTTCCCAGTGCGATGATTTTATTAGGGTCTTCAATTCATTTATTATATTTAAAAATTATCATGGAAAATTGTGGAACCTCCTAGCCATTCGATCAACCTCTGGAATTATGCGTACCAATTGGCATATATAGCAAACAATTGAACTATTAACGTGAAATTTGATGAGAATGAGACACAATCCAAAAATGTTTGAATATTATTTAACATCAAACAATCTCTAAGACAAAATATACTTCATGTTTAATAAATTTCATAATTGGATATAACAAGAACCTCCAAAATTAGTTAAGTAATTTATTGATCCAAACCTTTTCTTTGTTGGGCTTAGGGAATAGGTGATCAACATGCAAAAGGTGTTATGTCCTAGGGTATGTACTGAAAGACAGACACCAATCATGGTAAAGAACAAATAAACCATGGTCGTAGATGATTGGAAGTGTGCAGGGAGAATCTATTAACAAAACATTCATCACCCAAATTGGTTGTCTAGCTAAAGCTACAACAAACTTGTCAAGTATACCATATTATATCACATTTGAGAATAAAATATCGTTATTACTAGAACATAAGAACAAGAATGATAGTTCATAAGAAGGCTACTAATAAGAAGAAGTATCACCTCTTGCAGCACCTCCATGAACCATGGCACATTCATTAGAAATGAATTCACATAATTATATTCGCAGAGAAACATTTAGTGCTCAAAATTGAGGGAGAAAATGTATAGTTGGTATTGAATAAAAGCACAAGATCACCTTCTAGAATTCTCCCTTTTTGATGTAGTTGGAAAATAGATACCCAAGAATAAGCAACACCTCTTGCAACACCTCCATGAATCATCACACATTCATAAAATGAGTAAGAAAAATTTCACAGCCTAATTCAATGGACAAAGAACTGGCTTGGTTCATCAAGTTTGTTGTATAGATGCACAGTGCTTGTTGTTTCCCTTCACTATTTCAAACCCCAATTTGAGAAATATGGAAAGCAATTTCACTTCCACCAAATGAAGAATCCAAAAATACACATGCAACTTGCCACGAAGCTATGGTCTAGCGGTTTTTGTGGCTTGGGATATTATATGTATTATGTATTGCACTTGAGAGTGAAAAACATTAAATGTTTTCCTAATGTTAAATTACAACTATCATTAAACTTGCATTGAATTGAAATTTAAAATTTATTATCTTATGTTTTAACAACATGATACAGTTTTCCCACCAATAAGAGGTCAAATCTAAAACTTTGGAAACAATTTTGCTTAATCGAATATTTATATTAAAACATTGAATAGGATAGTTAATCAAATCACATTAATGTTGAGTCAATGGCTATAAATTACTATATTCCCTATGATGTCGAAGGCAGGGACTAAAAATTGCACATGTGTTTACACCATTTAATCCATTCACTTCAAACACGACATTCCTCTCGCCTTTTCATGCTTACACATTGCACTTTTCTCACCATACCATTGCATTCCATTTCACAATGAATTCTTCTTTCCACGTCAAAAAAAAAATCATGGGTAGTAGCCCAGAATCCACTTTTAAAAAATATTGTAGACTCATTATATGTTAGGTAAATTCATTCAGGGTTAGTGTCAAGGTTGACCAAATTAAATAAGGTGGTTTTGGGCACATATTATTACATGTAATATAGCCTGTAAAATGTTGGGAGAACTTCATTGTAATAAGGCAAGGGAGCTGAGGGGTGTAGGCTCACTTTGTCACGCCCCCAATCTTTTTTTTTCTTATTGGGCGGGTGCGGCACCACCGTGTACGTTTATTTGTTCAATAACCTCACATATGGACTACGCCTTAACCAACATAGACACACTTAAACTGTTATCTCATAACTGTAAAAGCATTAACCTTCATAATTCAATATAAACCATTCATAACATTTCCATATACAATTAAACCGAAACAATTGCAACCAAATGTATAGAATGGGAGGGGCAACTCCCGGTAAAGTCTACCCGAATCTTTTATTACAATTTTGCAATTTTACAACAAGTGTGCCGGGCCAAAATCCCACAGCGAACACTTAAATCTTCTTACAACCCAAGGCGTAGAACAGCCTTATCATTACACCCACTCCACGGCCAAGTGCGCATTCACCGATATGCCACTTTCCTTAAGCCTGGCATAAAAATTGTTTACGGCCTCGTCGTTCGCCCTCCTTACCAAGTCCAACCGATACCGAATTACGTCTGTCTTATTGCTGCGCATAAGACATGCGCATTACTCCACAAGAACTGCGCCCTTTCTTTATCACTCGAGACTTGAGAGCTCGCTTGAGTTGAGTTATTCGAATGAGCCTTCGTGCTCCCCTTATATACACTTGCCTTCATGTTTGGGAGGGGTGTCGGTTCTAAAGGCCGACCCCCATAATTACAATACAACGCCCCTTCTTTCAAAGCCGACGTTCATTTCCATATTGAACCGCCGTGTGTTAAACTTCTTGGCGGGTCGGCCTTTGCCATATGCAAAGCCGCCCACGCCAAGGTATAACCTTCGGCCTATTTCGCACTTTGCAATATTTCATCCGTCGCTCGCTCGTCCATGCCGCCGTGCTATCCGAACTTATGCTGCTTGCCTCCGTTCACCCACGTTGTCGTCCGAGCTCTCATCACATGAACCTTCTGCTGGGCGGGTGGGCGCACCCGTGTGCAGCCCACCGCCGTTATGTTATGCCAACATGTTCATTCTGCTGCATGACCCATTCACCAAACGGGTGGGCGCACTCCGTGTCAACACCGAGCTGTCGACCCGCGTTGTACAACTGAACTGCCACCCGCGCTGCACGACCGAACTGTCACCCGCGCTGCACGATCGAACTGTCGACCCGTGCGCACGACCCGTTCACCATCGAACGCCCGAACGCTGCTCGACCGAACTGTCACCCACGCTGCACGACCAAACTGCCACCCGTGCTACACAACCTGTTCGTCGGGCGGGTGGGCGTGCCCCGTGCACAACCCACCGCCATACCCGAATTGCCTGAACGCTGCATATCCGTTCACCGCTGAATGCCTGAACGCTGCACGATTGAACTGTCGACCCGCGCTGCACGACCCGTTCATCACCGAACGCCTGAACGCTGCACGACCGAACTGTCACCGTGATGCACGACTCGTTCAGCAGGCGGGTGGGCGCACCCCGTGCATAGCCCCCCGCCATATATGATAACCATATCACACATGTATTTTTGCTTCCCGAACCATGGGTTGGGTAGGCGCATCTGCGCTCAGCCCACCACCCATACGCCAACACCATATACATATGTACGCTCCACCGTGTATGAAGAACTCCGTTTGATGATCGTTCAGGGCGCCCGCCCCTCGGGCGTGGGCCGCTCGCCCATCGTGCGTGGGGTGCCTGATTCACTTGTCTATCCGCCGTGTAGCATTGCCCGTTGTTTGTCAACCGAGTCCGGGTTGCCCGCCCACCATGCGGAGCACCCATCCGTCCTCGTGCACACCTGCCCGGGTTGTGCCTCCGGCCAATTTTGATGTGTAGAAGAATGCCTGCCCATCATGCGGAGCGCCTGCCCGTCGTGCGGGTCTGCCCGATTCACCAGGGTGTTACACTCTCCTCCACCCGAAAACGTTGTCGTCCCGACAACACTTCATCTTGGTGACTCCTCACCAAGATCATCAGCAACCATCATGTAGACTCCTCCATTAAAGACTCAGCCTCATTAGGTTACCGCTTCCATGTGCAAACTGCCCATGTATCAAGTGTCACACACCCCGATCATGTGCCAACACTTATCTTCACGACCCCCTGCCCAGATCCATGGGAACCCCATCTTTCTGCCGCATGTTGGGATCATCACACCTGCTCAATTATGTTGAGGGCTCACTGCCTTGAGCAGCCAACAATGAGCCCCTCCTCCATGTCATCTAAGAAGATAGGAAGGGAGATGAGCCGGGAGGCTCTCCCTTACTAATCAATTCGATCCATCTGTCTGGATCTTCAACCTCCATCTTCTGTAGAAACGCTTCCCGATCTTCCTCCTGGATGTTCGGTCTCACAAATATTTCGTCCTCATCATCGTCATCTTCTACCATCTCTAGCCTTCTTGATAAATCCAAGATACTATCTGAGAGGGATTGGATGACCAATGCCTGTTCTGCAAGCTTTGCCTCCATGTTAGACAACCGCTTGTTTGTTTTTTCCCTGTCCTCCATCTGCATACCTCCTAGTTTATGATCAGGCTTTGTCATGCCCACGGTTGGCACACCAATGGGCACATCCTCCCTTCCATCATAAATGAAGAGCTTCCTCAGATGTGGTACCACCATAGCCTCAAATTTCTTCATGAATTCCATCCCTAATACTGCCTCATAGTCATCAATCCGTACTATGGTGAAGTCCACTTTCCCAGACCATTCACCAAGTATGGTGTCCACCCTTTCAGCTATACCAAGGATTGCTGCCGGGGGAGAATTTACGGTCTTCATTTGTGCTTCTGCTAGCGCAAGTTTCAACCCAAGTCTCCTTGCAGTCTCTTCAATCATGAAGTTATGTGAAGCTCCACTATCGATCATGGCAAGTACCTTGGACTCACCAATCTTCATCTGAACATATTCTAACCCATTCCTTTCCGGGTCTCCTTCTTTGCAAACTTTATCCACTTCTGCCTTTGAAGTAGCGCTAGGTCCTTCTTCACTTGCAGCCTTGTCGTGGTGATCACCAGTAGATGAGACCTCTATTACCATGTGTTCTTGAATCTGTGAGGTTCCTTCCTCGTTCTCTTTCTTTTGTTTCTTCCTGAACTTGATTTCATCTCTCAAGGCCTGGAGATGCTTTTCAAGGATTAAGCAATCCTTCTTTTTCTGGTTCAAGGCATGTCTCGTACTTAGCTCCTTGAGCTCTACTTCCAATGACATTCCTTTCCTTGTAAGCCAAAGGGCTTCTTCTTCATCAAATTTCGAGGCCCCTTTTTTCACTATGGCTCGAAGACCTTTCTTCGTTTCGGTCAACCCTTTGTCACAGTTCGTAAATGCTTGTCTTAGCCTCTCCGTTTCCGCAAGTAATTCCTCTTCAAGTTCTTCCATGGTAGCACAACCCAGCTTCTTAAAGAGGGGTATCTCCACTGAGTCACCTGCAAAAACTTCGTTGGCCTTTTCCATATTTCTGCGAATATCTGCTTTAGATCAAGCAGATTCACCTTCAATTTTCAACCCGGATACTCTATCCAAGTCCTTACCAGCTCTAGACCGAGCCTCGTTATTCTTCAGCACCTGAACTCTGTCCAAGTCTTCACGAGCAACCCTGCTCTGATACCACCTGTCACGCCCCCAATCTTTTTTTTTCTTATTGGGCAAGTGCGGCACCACCGTGTACGTTTATTTGTTCAATAACCGCACATATGGACTATGCCTTAACCAACATAGACACACTTAAACTGTTATCTCATAACTGTAAAAGCATTAACCTTCATAATTCAATATAAACCATTCATAACATTTCCATATACAATTAAGCCGAAACAATTGCAACCAAATGTATAGAATGGGAGGGGCAACTCCCGGTAAAGTCTGCCCGAATCTTTTATTACAGTTTTGCAATTTTACAACAAGTGTGCCGGGCCAAAATCCCACGGCCAACACTTAAATCTTCTTACAACCCAAGGCGTAGAACAGCTTTATCATTACACCCACTCCACGGCCAAGTGCGCATTCACTGATATGCCACTTGCCTTAAGCCCGACATAAAAAATGTTTACGGCCTTGTCGTTCGCCCTCCTTACCAAGTCCAACCGATACCGAATTACGCCTGTCTTATTGCTGCGCATAAGACATGCGCATTACTCCACAAGAACTGTGCCCTTTCTTTATCACTCAAGACTTGAGAGCTCGCTTGAGTTGAGTTATTCGAATGAGCCTTCATGCTCCCCTTATATACGCTTGCCTTCACGTTTGGGAGGGGTGTCGGTTCTAAAGGCCGACCCCCATAATTACAATACAACGCCCCTTTCTTTCAAAGCCAACGTTCATTTCCATATTAAACCACCGTGTGTTAAACTTCTTGGCGGGTCGGCCTTTGCCATATGCAAAGCCGCCCATGCCAAGGTATAACCTTCGGCCTATTTCGCACTTTGCAATCTTTCATTCGTCGCTCGCTCGTCCATGCCGCTGTGCTATCCAAACTTATGTTGCTTTCCTCCGTTCACCCACGTTGCCATCCGAGCTCTCATCGCACGAACCTTCTGCTGGGTGGGTGGGCGCACCCGTGTGCAGCCCACCGCCGTTATGTTATGCCACCACGTTCATTCTGCTGCACGACCCGTTCACCAAACGGGTGGGCGCACTCTGTGTCAACACCGAGCTGTCGACCCGCGCTACACAACCAAACTGCCACCAGCGCTGCACGACTGAACTGTCACCCGCGCTGCACGACCGAACTGTCAACCCATGCGCACGACTCGTTCACCACCGAATGCCCAAACGCTGCTCGACCGAACTGTCACCCGCGCTGCACGACCAAACTGTCACCCGTGCTGCACAACCCGTTCGTCGGGCGGGTGGGCGTGCCCCGTGCACAGCTCACCGCCATACCCGAATTGCCTAAACGCTACATATCTGTTCACCGCTGAACGCCTAAACGCTGCACAACCGAACTGTCGACCCGCGTTGCACGACCCGTTCATCACCGAACGCCTGAACGCTGCATGACCGAACTGTCACCGCGCTGCATGACTCATTCAGCAGGCGGGTGGGCGCACCCCGTGCACAGCCCCCCGCCACATATGATAACCATATCACACATGTATTTTTGTTGCCCGAACCATGGGTTGGGCGGGCGGATCTGCGCTCAGCCCACCACCCATACGCCAACACCATATACATATGTACGCTCCACCGTGTATGAAGAACTCCGTTTGATGATCGTTTAGGGCGCCCACCCCTCAGGTGTGGGTCGCCCTCTGGTCGCCCGCCCATCGTGCGCGGGGCGCCCGATTCACTTGTCTATCCACCGTGTAGCATTGCCCGTTGTTTGCCAACCGAGTCTGGGTTGCCCGCCCACCGTGCGGAGCACCCATCCATCCTCGTGCACACCTTCCCGGGTTGTGCCTCCGGCCAATTTTGATGTGTAGAAGAATGTCTGCCCATCGTGTGGAGCGCCCGCCTGTCGTGCGGGTCTGCCCGATTCACCAGGGCGTTACACACTTGGCCAAGTTGGCATAGGGTTTTGACCAAAGATAATGAAATTTCATTATGGTGTGTTTTCCCTTGGAGTTGGGGTATTCTGAGGGAAAATACTTTATGCATTATGTGTATGTGTTATTTAGGTGGTTACCTTTTTTGTTTCTCTTGGTAAATAGGTAATGATCTCTTGTTAAATTTTCTTCATCTGGTATTAGAACTGAAGGTTATGTTCTGGCTTCAAAAGGATGCTTTTGTTGCCAAGAGTTAAGTGTGCTGGTGAATGAAGGAGATCTGATTTGTTGATTCAGATCTTGATCTGGAACATAATGGTTAAAAGAAATGGAAAATGTATCCATTTTATAAGAAATGGTAGCATAAGAAATGTATCCATGTTGGTTGACGCATAGTAGAGAGAATAACGATGCCCATGGTGGAGCATACCATCATTAGCACTCAAATACATTATTCTGGAGTGGAAGAGCTAGATCTGGTCAGATCTAGATCTACAATCAAGAGCAACGAGGTTGCACGTGAATTTCCTGGTAAAATATGAATTACATTGTAGATAAGAGTAGTGGTCATAGTGGAGCCTAATTGGCGCAAAGAAACCTATTGGAAGAAGAGTGTTCCTGGGTAGAGGTCGAGAATTCGTGAAGGAACTTGCAACGTATTGTGAGTGAAGTATTATGGAAATTTTGTGAAGCGATGAGAGATCGATAAGAGAGATATAACTGTTGTGGCGTAGAGTCAACAAAGTGTTGGACATCATCATCAATGACAATGATGATGATGTCCTTATAAGACAATCTATGGTCTTAAATTGTTTTACCATCGAATATGAAGGATATATGCTAAGGTGACCGTGATAGAGCTGATGTAGCTAGAGGGAAGCCACCAACTGATCTTGTGAAGGTGCGGTTAGGGATCTACTTGTGGAATAATGTTGATGTTGTGAATATATTGTGAAGAAAGATTGTTAGGGATGAAACTTGATCATGTGGTGTTGAACAATGTTGTGGTGGTCTTTATATTAGCCATTTGGAACAACTTCAAGCCCATCTAGGGATGGTGGCACTATGGTGAAGCAAAGAGGACCATCGTAGCTCTACGAAAGTCTAGGATCCATGGAAGTGATGCACAAAGAATTGAAGTGAAAGCAGTCTGTGGACTCTGTTGATTACAAGCATAAGGTGGATTGACATTTGGCATGCGTGTTGCAAGGTTGTAGCTACAATGGAAAATATTTGGTCACGGTCATTTGTGGAGGAAGAATCTCAGTTTGATTTATTTTGAATGGGGTTTCAAACAAGCGATGTGTTGTTTTTTTCGGGAACCAATGATTCGAGTAGTTGGAGTTTACGCTACGTTGTAGGCGGTAAAAAGGGAGCAAACCGTAGATGCATACACTTAGTGAAGGAGTCAACACCTAGCTTGAGGGAAACGAGAAGGCAAGGCTTGTGAGACACCAAAATGTCAAAACAACTAAAACTAGAATTGAGGTTGTATTTCGTTGAGAGACACGAAAACATCAAAACAACGCTCGAAATGGCACAATATGGTCTTTGATTGGATTGTTAGGAATTTTTCTGGTAAAATCCCAAAAACAAACAATTCACGCACACAGAGGCAATGCTCTGTTTCCTTTACTCCAGGATCTTTTTACACATGGAAGCTTTTTAATTTATCTTTTTTACTGAGAATAGAGTATTGTACCACCATAAAAAGATTTCTATTTATTAAAACAAAAATCACTAATACATATTCATCCTCTTTCACTCAGAGGGATTCACCAAAACATTTCAAAAGAAATTACTCTGTCTCCTTTTACAAAATGATTTTTACACTGCTGTGTAAAATCTTCATTCACTGCTGTAAAATAACTTTTACATTTACTGCTGTAGAAAATAAAAATCAACACACTACTGTGTGGAAATTACGCATTCACCAAAAACTTACATTACCCTTTTCACTGATGTGTGAAAGACTTCATGGTTTTCACTAATACATGCTTCCCCTGTTTGTTTTCTTACTCGCACTGCTATGCGTTTTTCATTTCACCATTACAATTCACAAAAAAAATTACAACATGTGTTTTACTTGTTCAGTAAAACAAAACTTATGCCTACAAATTTTAAAATAATAAAATTAAAAACTTATATGTTATACCCATACCTCCGTAACATTAAAATTAAAATCTTTTACCTATAACTATGACAAATTCATTAAATGCATTAATATTAAAACCCTCGGTCAACCAAAATTTTATTTTACTCCACGCAATCTCCATGCCCTGCAGACTTGTATGCAGCTTTGACTTAATCGACGGTGGGCAGCCACTCTTTTAATCCAACGGTTCAGGACAATATCAGGTGAGCCCTTTTAACCGAACTTTACTCCACGTAACATTTATTGCAGGCTCCTATGCATCTTGGAACAATCGACTGTGGAGATTGATGGAGTAGATCGGAAGGCTGAGGAGAATATCGAGTGAGCATTTTTAATCGAACTTTATCACCCGAGAAACTGTCAGAGGGTGACGTATGGGGAGAGCCACGCGTCAACTCTAAATTTTCTCGGGTCGCCTATGTACGAAAACTGCCTTCACACAAAAGCGGTCCGAGAAACTTACCGGCGGTTTTATGGTTTTACTGCAGTGGTTTTGAGCGTTGGTACGGCTGCATTGAAATAAAATTTTCAACACTCCCCTTTAATTTCAACTGCTGGGCATTCGGTCATACCCAGACACTTCCTCAAAAATTCAAAGAATTTCTAATCCATTGGCTTTGTCAAGATGTCTACGACCTGTTCTTGAGTCCTGCAATGTTCTAGGACAATTTCTCCATTGTTCACCAATTCTCTGATGTAGTGAAACCTTGTATCAATGTGTTTCGTTCTCTTATGAAACACTGAATTCTTTGACAATGCAATAGCTGAGCTATTGTCACAAAAAATCACTGTCGCTTTTGCCTGCTCTTGACCTAAGCTCCTCAACATCTTTCTCATCCAAACTGCTTGACATGCTGCTGCTGTAGCTGCCACATATTCAGCCTCTGCTGTAGACAATGCTACAATGGACTGCTTCTTAGAAGCCCATGAAATGGCTCCTGAACCCATATGAAAAACATAACGGGAAGTGCTTTTCCGATCATCAACACTTCCAGCCCAATCACTATCTGTGTATCCAACCAAATCTGAATGTTCTGAGACATTATATAAAATTCCAAACATTTTGGTATCTTTGACATACCTCAAAATTCTTTTTGCTCCCTGCCAATGTGCCTCCTTTGGCCTCTCCATGAATCTGGAAATTAAACTAACAACATACATAATGTCAGGCCTAGTTGCTGTTAAATACATAAGGCTACCTACAATTCTCTTGTACAAACTAGGATCAAAATCCTTGCTGCTGTCCTCTCTGCTGAGTTTTAATCCCATTACTGTGGGAGTGATCGCTGCCTTGCATTCTTGCATGTTAAATCTGCTCAATACTTGATTTACATATCTTGCCTGTGAGATAAAAATTTCTTTTTCATTTTGATCTACTTCTATGCCTAAGAAGTATCTCAAGAAACCCATGTCAGTCATTTCAAATTCCTCTTTCATGACTGATTTAAAATTCTTAATGAGCTAATCATCATTACCTGTGAAAATAACATCATCAACATATAAGACAACAATTAAAATTTTACCATCTTTTTCTTTGATGTAGACAGTGGGTTCTCCTTCACACTTGTCAAATTCATTATCCAATAGATATGAATCTATTCTTCTGTACCATGCTCTTGGCGCTTGCTTCAGCCCATAAAGAGCTTTCTTCAATTTGCACACTTTGTGCTCTTCACCTTTCTTCTCATAGCCTAGAGGCTGTTCAACATAAACCTCTTCCTTTAACACTCCATTTAGGAATGCTGACTTCACGTCCATTTGGTAGACTTTCCATTTGTTTTGTGCTGCTATGGACAGCACTGCTCTCACAGTTTCCATCCTTGCAACCGGTGCGAAAGTCTCCTCATAATCTCTCCCATACTGCTGCTTATAGCCTTTGACAACCA
>APFE030477573.1:38842-64057 GCA_000404065.3 Pinus taeda
CTTCAGCAATGCATCGTTTGCTAGGTGCCCTATCCATGATGGTGCATACATCATTCACAAAATAAACATTGTAACCCTTATGGACAAGATGTCCAATACTCAAGAGGTTACATCTCATTTCTGGGACATAGTAGACATCTGCTATGGTTTTCTTTTCACCCTTCTTTGTAAATATTTTGACTTCTCCTTTTCCCATAACAGAAATTTTTCTATCAGTCCCAAGTGTGACTTCTGATTTCATATTTTTATCTAGGGCAGAAAAGAGAGCTATATTTCCTGTCATATGGTCGCTGCAACCTGAGTCTAAAAACCATATGTCTTCACTATTTGTTTCAGCCATGTTACAAGCTAACAACACATTAGTTTGGCTGATGTTCTCTCTAGTAACATTTGCATTTTGTCTATCACTCATATCATGCTGCTTCTTCCTACATTCACTGGCATAATGCCCATATTTTTTACAATAATAGCATTGGACATTGGATTTTTCATACCTTTGTCCTTGAGCATGATGTTGTCCTCTTTGTTGGTTGCTGCCTTGGCCTTGGTTCTGATTTGAATTGCTACCTCTTCCTTGAGCATTTGCTGGAATATTCCTTCCACCTCTGTTTTGGCTTCTACCTCTTCCTCTCTTGTTTCCTCTGCCTTGACCTCTTCCTCTTCCAAAGGACATTTGGGTCTTAAAGGCTTTCTCTAGAGATGAGTTTTCATTCATACTCAATCTCTGCTCATGTGTTATCAGTGATGCATGTAGCTCATCAACTGAAAAGTTTGAGAGATCCTTTATCTCTTCAATGGTGGTGACAATAGCATCAAACTTTAAGGGTAAGACCCTCAATATTTTCTCCACAATCCTCCTTTCTTCAGTGGTTTCTCCATGAGTCCTCATCTGTGTGATCAGACCAATTACATGTGTGAAGAATGAGTCAATGTTGTCTGACTCCTTCATGCACAGATTCTCAAAATCTTTCCTCAACAATTGTAGTTTTGCCGTCTTCACTTTCTCCATGCCTTGATAGACTGTCTCGAGGGTTTGCCATGCTTCATTGGATGTCTTAGCTGCTGCTAACCTTGGAAACACACTCTGGTCTACTGCTTGATACAAAAATACAAGGGCTTTTGAGTCCTTCCTATTGCTCTTTAATAGATCTTTCTCTGCTGGAGTTAATCTATTAAATTCATTTTCATCTGCTGGTTCTTCAAAACCATCTTCAACTAATTCCCATAAGTCTTGAGAGGCAAGCAGGGCTCTCATGGTTATTGTCCAATAGTCATAGTTTTTCCCATTAAACTGTGGGAGCTAGGTGTTAAACATACCCATACCAGTGCTTGTGTTGGCCATTCGTTGCATCCTTAGTTATGCTTCAATTTCTTGACTGTGTATTTTAAAACAATTCACTGCTTCTTCAGCAACACATAAAAAACTTTGTGAAATACCTGAGTATTTTCTTGACTGAGCCTTCACTCTGCTGGAGAAGATCTACTGCTGCAACAAAAGACTCTTCCCTTCAGCTTCTTTGTCACCTTCAAAGAGCCTAAACCTGATACCACTGTTAGGAATTTTTCTGGTAAAATCCCAAAAACAAACAATTCAAGCACACAGAGGCAATGCTCTGTTTCCTTTACTCCACGATCTTTTTACACAGGGAAGCTTTTTAATTTTTTTTTACTGAGACAGAGTATTGCACCACCATAAAAAGATTTCTATTTATTAAAACAAAAATCACTGATACATATTCATCTCTTTCACTCAGAGGGATTCACCAAAACATTTCAAAAAAAATTACTCTGTCTCCTTTTACAAAATGATTTTTACACTGCTGTGTAAAATCTTTGCTGTAAAATAACTTTTACATTTACTGCTGTAGAAAATAAAAATCAACACACTGTTGTGTGGAAATTACGCATTCACCAAAAAAATTACATTACCCTTTTCACTGCTGTGTGAAAGACTTCATGGTTTTCACTAATACATGCTTCACCTTTTTTTCTTCTTACTCGCACTGCTATGCGTTTTTCATTTCACCATTACAATTCACAAAAAAAATTACAACATGTGTTTTACTTGTTCAGTAAAACAAAACTTACCGCCTATGAATTTTAAAATAATAAAATTTAAAACTTATATGTTATACCCATACCTCCATAACATTAAAATTAAAATCTTTTACCTATAACTATGACAAATTCATTAAATGCATTAATATTAAAACCGGCGGTCAACCAAAATTTTATTTTACTCCACGCAATCTCCATGCCCTACAGACCTGTATGCAGCTTTGACTTAATCGACGGTGGGCAGCCACTCTTTTAATCCAATGGTTCAGGACAATATCGGGTGAGCCCTTTTAACCGAACTTTACTCCACGTAACATTTATTGCAGGCTCGTATGCATCTTGGAACAATCGACGGCAGAGATTGATGGAGTAGATCGGAAGGCGGAGGAGAATATCGGGTGAGCATTTTTAATGGAACTTTACCACCCGAGAAACTATCAGAGGGTGACGTATGGGGAGAGCCACACGTCAACTCTAAATTTTCTCGGGTCGCCTATATACGAAAACTGCCTTCACACAAAAGCGGTCCGAGAAACTTACCGACGGTTTTATGGTTTTACTGCAGTGGTTTTGAGCATTGGTACAGCTGCGTTGAAATTACATTTTCAACATGGATTCACTTGTAGTGAGTGTTGGAATAAAAACATAAAGAAAAGTGTCTAGTGTATTGTTGTGAGCAACAAGCTCAACAAGATCAAGCTAGAGGATACATCAACATACAAATAATAATTAAAAATAAATAAATTATTATTAATTATTTCAACAGAGTCAATTTTTTGTATGTAAATGTAAATAGGCATATGGTTGTAAGACTTAGTATGGCATGCATACCCTAGGTAAATACAAGTAAGGTTTAGGTTAGATCTTAGCGATAAAGAATGTCGGTGTAAGAGATACATTGGGTAAAAACTTTGAAGAGGATAGTGACAATAGTGACGAGTGTTATAACATGTATGCCATACATATCATATTAGAACAAGAATATATATATATATATATATATATATATAACATCAATAACGACTGAATAGACCCTAATCCTGAAATAATTTGTTCTTATCTTATGATTAAACTCATGCACCAAGTGTATTTTACTTACGGTTTGCATTAAGGTTTACGATGGTTAACAATTACTTCCATTTATTTCATGGACACATATTCTGGGTTTCACATAATAGGACAACGTTACATAATATTTTTGGTATACATGATCCTTTCGGAGATAAATTTGTTGGTTATACGAATTAAGGTTTAACTATACCATGACCCACTTCATTAATTGACTTTACCTCTGGATAACCCTTGAATCTCTATTTGCTATAGTCTAATGCTTCGGTGGAAAGGTGCTAAAAAACAATCTAACGTATTTTACACCATCCATCTTGTGGGAAAGATCCAACTGCTCGTGTTCAATCTAACATAGTATTAAACATTTCAAAACTAAAGTTTTTTGGCATTCAAGTGTACACTTTTTTTTTTACTAAAAATAACATCAGTCCCATTTCACACAAGATTAAAACTTTCTTAACTACCTTCTCTTGTATTCACATGTACAAGGTTTTATAGAATTCCATTAATGCAGGAAAAGCTAAAATGTATTTATCTATAATTTTCATAAATAGGTAAGGAAATTTATATCTAGATGAGATCACTCCACCCTTCCATGAGACTATTATGTCTAGTGCCCCCAAGCTCTCACTTTCCAGAACAATTGGCTAGTAATAACCTCAGCATGTTAGTTCTCACTCCACCCTTCCATGAGACTGTTATGTCTATTGCCCCTAAGCTCTCACTTTCCAGAACAATTTGCTAATAATAACCTCAACATGTTAGTTCTCAAGCATTAGGACTGCCTATTCTAGCCCTAATTCATAGACCTGTGTGTGAATAGGTTTCAATGGATTGTTGCCTAAATCAAGAAATCTCCCCTTCAACATCATTATTTTAACCTTCTTCTATCCTTGCTTCCTTGTTGCTAACCCCATGTTTTTCACTCTAAGATCTTTTCCTCTTATCTCTAGCGAATAAGAGAGAATGTAACTTCCCAATTATTTGGAAGTTTAATTAGTTTAGGGAACTAGAGAGTATGAAGTTTAATTAGTTTTTGTATTTTTTTCCGTTTCCAAATTCCACCCAAAAGTTTTTTTTAGAAACAAAAACTTTAACATAAAATGTTCCACTATGGTTTTCCTTTAAGCTTATAGTAAAAGTTAAATATAATAAATGCAAATAACCAGTTTAGACCCATGTTAACTCCGGATCTATCAAGCCCCGGATCAAATCTCTAGAGGTGAAAATCTGTTTTTTGAGTGAAAAACTTGAGGAATGGTTTGATGCCTCTAGGCACTTGATAGATTCGAAGTTAAGATGGATCATTTCAGTGGTGTGTGGCCAAAGAAAATCTCAAATCTCTAGAGGTGAAAATCTGTTTTTTGAGTGAAAAACTTGAGGAATGGTTTGATGCCTCTAGGCGCTTGATAGATCCGAAGTTAAGATGGATCGTTCCAATGGTGTGTGGCCAAAGAAAATCTAACGAACATATGATTAATTTTATCAAAAATAGGGAAAATCATCTGATATTAATATAATCATTTTAAATATGGTAAATATGTTTGAGATTAATCTGATCACTTTAATTTTAAATTTGCTTAGTTACTTAACTTTGTTGAGTGATAAATATTGTAAATAACATTAATTATGAAAAAAGATGAAATGAAATTTTTGAATGTAAAGTGACAATGTAATAATGTTGAATGATAGAAAATGTGAATAATAAGAATATGGTAAATTACAAATAGTTTTCATTGTGATTAATGTCAAACTATATTCTTCTATTATTTTTAGGTCACCCTTGTTACTTTTGTAATCTTTTCATATCAATTATATGAAAAGGACACATTAAACAATATATCATTTAAATCTTTAGTTGGAGATATTGTAGTAAACATAATACCTTACCAATATTAATAGGTTGAATTACTATAACACAAAAATCAATGTACATTGTTAGTAATTTTTATGCTTACAGTGAAATAAATGCACATGCACCATCACACATCCAATTACATCAAGTCAAAAATCAACATTTGCCCCATGGTATTATTAATTATTTGCCCCATGATATTTGGCTAATGGTATTATTATTATTAATAAAACATAATTTTTGAGTTTTCTTTAAATAATATAAAGAGGTTTATGGGATAAATATAAAAGGAGTTGTATTTATTTGCCACACCTCTAGTTTATTTACAGTTTTATTTATTTACCATTATTATGGTGTAAATATAAAAAAAGCGTTATTTATTTATCATACCTCATATAAAAATTTACCATACCTCTAGAGTAAATATAAAAAAGTTTTATTTATTTACCATACCTCTAGTTTATTTATATTGTTATTTATTTACCATACATCTTTTTTGAGTGTTCCTAAACTTATTTATGTTTTAATAATATATAATTTTTTTATTTGTATATTTTTATTTTTATTCTTTAAGGAAAGAACATGTTTTTCTTAATATTACTACTCAAAATTAGAAGGTATTTTTTCCATATTGATATTTTGTAGTTGTTATTATCCCAATAATAATGGCTAATTATTATAAATAATATGTTATTATAATTAATAATAAATTTGATAATTCTTTTTATATTAATTACTTTCTAAGTGGCTTAATATCTATATTATATTTTTTAAATTATATAACATTTACATTAATTTATTTTATTTTATTATATTTTTTTAATTATATAAGTTTTAACATTAATTAATTTAACATTATTTTTTAAAGTTTATGTCTATAATACAATATATAATTACATGGTTGGATCAGTGCATTCATCAACACACCCTGATGATGAATTACTCTATGACTAAAACATAAATGGAGTAAAATAAATAAATAAAATTGAATGTAGTTGAAGACCAAGAAATGCAAAAAGTAGTGTCTTATGATCCAATATTGTCAATTTCCTACAAAATACTTGCTATTCTAGAGAATTTATATTATTATAAAACATTTTACATATATCATTTCTAGTTTTAAGGTTTTTATTTCACTTTATACTTACTAGAAATTGTTATACCTTTAAAAAAATATATGTTTTTCATCCAATGTTGGTGATCACCTACAAAAGAACTTAATCTTTGATAGAAATAAAAACTATCTCTTTCTAAATGAATTAAAAACTAATTTGCTTCCTTTATCTAGTATAGACAACATAAAAGGCCTCTATCATAATTTTACTACAACCCTCTCATATTCTATTAACAAGTTCTCAATTGAAGTTTCAAATAATAAAAGAAATAGAAAAATCAACCCATGGTATGACAAAGATTGTAAAAGTGTGGGGAGAGCAATTAAGGAAGCTATTGATGAATCTCTTAAAATTGGCAAGATAAAAATATACAAAGGCCTAACTAAAAGGAGAAAAAAGGCACTATATTCGTAAAAGACAAGAGAATCTCTTACACCTCTCTAAGGTAGCTCCTAAGAAATTCTGGAGGCATATTCTAACTAGGAAAACTAAATATAATAATGAAATTGCTTTACACGACTGGAATTCCTGCTGAGCCTCAAAACTGCTCTTTCCCTAGCAAGAATTCTCATCCCTTTTCTTTGTTTTTCCATGAAGAAAATGCATTCTTGTCATCAATGACAAGTATATATTGCCTTAAGGAGGACATTTAGTGATTTGCATGTTATGCTTTTATGTTTTGCTATTTGAATAAGTTTTTGCATATTAGCTACAAAACGCAGCTTATTCTGCAGCTAATCGGCTGTTCCACAGCTAACTCCATGCTTTAACAGGTTCCAGATGTCATAAGGAGAAACTAACCACATGGGCAGCTTGGAAATCATCATGACATGGACCATGTCCTATTCACCTATCCCAAGTCGACAAGGAAGATGGTACAAGACTACGGTCAATGGAGAAGTCAAACATAGAGACCGAAGGCAACAGGACTCTATTTCGTGGATAATCAACACGTTTCACAGTGATGGGAAGTGTTATCCAAAACAACTTCCTGAACCCACAGACTCCAACAACCATATGTGCAACCGAATCCAATAGCCACCATCTTGGATTTATGTCTCCAGCAGCCGAGGAAGAAAATTATGTGTGCCTGTCTTCTACGTGTTTTTGGTTGTAGTTTATTTTTCTCCACAAACAGTTGCATGATTTTCTTATAAATACCCGTGTAAAGAACTTGGAAGGGGTTTGAATTTCCTCATGTATTAATCCATGATTTGGAAATAATGGTAAAATAGGAATAGAAACTTTGTTTTCATTTCTTGCTTAAACTTTTCTTCGAAGTCTTCCTTAAAGCTCTTTTATTTCTCCTTTTTAGATTCTTTGTCATCTTTACAGAAGATAGATTTAGGATTTTTACAGTTACATTGTAAATCATTAAGGACTAAAGGACCAAAAACCCCTAAAACAACATAAAACATAAAAGGAACGAAGTGGGAAGGGTTATCTAACACAAACATTGCACTACACTTCATCAGTTTACGATACTCGGATTGATAATTTATGAAGAGCAGTTTAGGACACTAAATTGACCAGACATTTTGGCGTCATTGCCAGGGAAGTGTAACTAAGTAGCCTTATCTCTTACATTCAAAAGAAAAAAAATGGCATGCATAGAGAAAGAGACACTAGGGGTAGATTTATAGTTAGGGACAGAAGTTCGATTCCTACAACACCACCTACTCCACCGAGAGCAAGAAAAGACACACCTCCATCCCAAACTCATACTCCCAGCCATAGGACTCTTGGAATACCAAGGGCAGAAATCCAATCAGAAGTATCTCCTACTTCGTCTTCCAAGACAGTCCTAAGAGAGAAAAATTTTGAATCTCTAACAGCAAGGATAGCCTTTTTCACCTCCACATGAGAGCCCATTGTAGTTGAAGAATTAGGAATACCTGGTGAGGAAGAAGAAGTAGAAACTCTCTCCCATAGTCCATTAATAGAAGAACCAGAGGAGGAGGGAATAGCCTTGCAGGTTGAACCCTATATTGACTCTGAAGAAACTATAATGGTAGAAGAGGAACAAGATGGAGAATTCTCACTGTTTGGAGGAGGGGGTAGAGGGAGAGGTAGAGGAAATAATGGAGGAGGTAGAGGTAATAATGGAGGAGGCAGAGAAAATAGGGAAGTAGATAAATCTTTTGGATTCCCTATAGTGGATGAGGAAACACATGCCACAATGAAAAATATATCACCATCTGTCCTCCCAAACTTCTATGGGTTGAGGAGTGAGGAGCCTGAAACATTTTTGTTTGAGTTTGAAGTCTTGTGCAGAACTTATGACTATTTAAAAGACTCTCAAAAACTTAAATTGTTTCCTTCAACACTGAAAGGACTTGATTTGAAATGGTTCATGGGGTTAGTCACTCAATCCATTAGAACATGAAATGACATGAAAAAGGCATTTTTGGATAGATACTTGGATTATTGCATGCCTACCAATCATAAAGATGATGTGTTCAAAATGATGCAAAAAGAGGATGAAAACTTAGACGATTTGATTGAGATATTCAACTATAATTTGAAAAGAGAAAAGATGAACAATTTAGATGAAGAATCTTTGAAAGCTCTTTTGTTAAAGGCCATTAGAGATGAGTGGATAGATATCCTTAACATGATGGGAGAGGGAGATATCTCTCAACTTCCATTGAGTGATATAGG
The DNA here is from genome assembly GCA_000404065.3 of Pinus taeda. NCBI lineage: Eukaryota > Viridiplantae > Streptophyta > Pinopsida > Pinales > Pinaceae > Pinus > Pinus taeda. The sequence goes on from APFE030477573.1 coordinate 47,600, forward strand.
AGAACTATGTGTTCATCTCTCAAGAGGGAAAGCTAAAACAGGGATAGGGCCAAGAGATCCTTCTATTGTTAGAGAAAACAAATCTGCAACTGGATCTGTAAGTAGGGAAGAAATTGGAAATATGCTTGATGAGTTTAAAACTGACATTCTAGGGAGCCTTAGTGAGCAACTAGACACCCTTAAAATTCAAAACAAGCAGAAAACAGAGGTTGATGCTTTAGTTATTTTTTGTCCAAAATGCAGAAAGAAACATGCTCTAACGGAATGCCCTCTAGATGCAAAAATTGTAGAAACTTGTATGATCTGTTTGGAAAGCCATGAAACCAACGGTTTTCCTTCAATCCTAGGTCTTAAGGTTTTCTTTCAAGAGGAAACAGTTCCAAATTCTGCAGAATCTCTTTGTTTTATTACAATAAGACCTTGGTTGGGGACACAAAATCAGGGATTTAACAATAAATTGTACCTTCAACCTCCACCAAATTGGAGTTCTTGGCAGCATCCTTGGCCTCAACCTCAACCTCAACCTCAATCTCAGTATCAATCTCAATTGTGGGCACAAGGGGTACAAAATCCCTATGGGATATTTGCTCAATATTATCAATATTCTTCATCCTATCAGAATTATTTTGCCCCACATAATCAATAGCAAAATCAGTAGCCACAACTTCAAAATTAGAACCCTCAACTTTCATTTCCATTTCCACAACAACCTCCACAACAAAGCCAAAATCCCTAACTCTTACTTCCATTTCAGCAGAAACCAAATCAGTTACCTTCCCAACCATTACCAAACCTCAATAATAAAAACCCTCATAATGCTTACATGGTAGAAGGACAACAATTTCCAACTTACATGATTACTCCTCTACATCTTAATGATGTTCAACTAAGATCTGGAAGGATGTTAGAAAAGGAAAAACCTTCTATAGTTATTCAAGAACAAGAAACTTCTTAGGAAGTTTCTCTAAAAGTCAATAAAAGTTTTGAGGAAACATTTGTCCAAAACCAAAAAGAATCAGTAAACATAACTCCTATCATTGAGCAACCAGCATCTACTTCTACACCTCCTTTTCCTGAAAGACTACAAATTGATAGAGGGGTAGAAAAACAGATCTTGTTGCCCAATTATGATTTTCTAGATGAATTGAAGAATGTATGTATCAAAATTCCTTTGCTACAAGCCATTAGAGAAATTCCAATTCCAGCCAAAACAATAAAGGAGTTGAGCATCAAAAGACCGGGAAGAAAAGAAAAAGAAACAAAAAGAATTCACCTGGTAGAAAAGATAGCAAACATAATGATGGGAAAAATTGCCATGCAAAAATATGTGGATCCAGGGAGTCCAATTGTCAGGACACATATAAATGGAATTGAAATTCCAAATACATTGATTGACTTAAGGGCAGCAATAAACATCATGAGTAGACAAACTATGGAGCAGCTTAAACTTCTCACGGTGACTATGACGATAGAGGTGTGCACAACCTGTATTGTCCTGTGGTCAACTCTAGTTTGGGGTTTGGGTCACAACGTTGGTTGTCAGCGCTGCAGTACCAATGCAAATGTCTCGTTATCCTTAGGGAAATAAATGCAGATGGCACTAGTAAGCTTTGTAATTTGTAAGATCTGCATGCATCTTGTTCTATTTTCATCTGAAAATATTTATCTTCTTCTTTTGGATCAGCTTTCTCAGATCCCAGAGGCCACCAAAGTTTGCTGAAACTTGCTCAGCGAATGATGAGTGACTTTTGTACTAGTCTGATCCCATCGATACTTAACAACTGGGCAACGTTATCTGGCGATGGTGATGATGATATTCGAGTGTCCACACCGAAGAACATGGAGAACCATTAGTTGCAGATCAATGCTGCCACTTCACTCTGGCTGCCGGTTACTCCTCAAAAATCCTTCGATTTCCTGCGAGATCTGAATCGTCAAAGCCAGGTTAAACCACTTTTCCTACGAGATTCAGGGATTAAATGGAGAGTAGTATTGTAGTTACACAACAGTAACATTTTTGTAGCAAGTAGATGAGGAATGAGAATGATCCAAAAGATTGAAATATGCGAGCTGCACTCGTAGTCGAGTGAAATATGCGAGCTGCACTGGTAACAAAGGATTATTGATCTGACGTGTGACGATATGTCGGGTGTGTGGTGAAGTGTAGGAGGTTGTTTAGATCGCTGAGGTGAAAATATTCTCCTCCTATGTGTAGCGGATGTCAAGCCGGCGGTGCAACGAAGGTCAAGCTGATAGTGCAGCCAGAGGTCGACCGATGATAGTGTGCCCAATGTTGGAGCTGTGGCATTCGTTTGGAGCTGGAGTGTAACGACCTGCGTTCTCCAACATGAAGTGCAACCTGCGGTTTGGTGCGAGCTCTCCAAGTGTGCGATGACTTATGCGCATTTGTGAGGTGAGCACTTGTTTATATGGCGTGGAGGAGACATGGAGGCCGACTGGCATGTGTAAGGGCTTTTGCGATGGTGTAGGGGCTTGGGTGAGGTCAGCTAGGCAAGCCATGACCTCCCCTCCCATGCATATAAGTATGGTTATGCATTGATTCATTTGGAAGCATTCAACTCGCTCATACATCTTCGCTCATGTAGATAGGCACATATCTGCAAGGTGCAAGTCTAAGGGGGAAGGCGCAGATTTAAGGATGCGCCCGTTCTTGGGCGGTCGTGCACAGTGAAGCACGTTTGTGGGTGAAGGTGCGGGCAGGAGTGCCTCGCGGTTGGGTGAGGGCGTGCATGGGTGTGTGGCGCCCAGGTTATGCGACGGAGCGCCCTACGGTGGAAACGAAGGAGCGCCCGCTTTGTGCGAAGGTGCCCGATGGTGAAATGGAGGAGCGCCTACTTTGTGCGACGACTTGGCGTGGGTGCCTTGGCGACTCTGGTGAGCGCCTGCCCATCGTGCAAGTGTGCACGGTGACTTGGTGAAGTGTTGAGATTGTGGACGGAGGTGTGTCTCGGTTGGAGGCGCCCGTGTGTGGCGACTTGGAGGTGCGCCTGAGTTGGGCAAACAACACGATCGTGTGATGAGGTGAACGAAGGGTTGGTGAGTCGTTTGGCGACCGTGCGGAGGTGCCGACGAGCTGGGCAACCGAGTTTGCCGAAGTTGTGAAAATTTGGCTAAGTGTAAATTTGGGGTTTCCCAAGATTTAACTTGTGCATTGTAAAAGTGAAAGATTGTATAATATATTGATATCGGGCAGACTCATATTGTAGGGAGTTGCCCCTCCCTTTATACTATTGTGCCATTTCTCTTGTATAATGTTGTTGATAATGATAGTGTATGGGTGTTCATTGGTATAAAGGCACATTAATAATACTTGGTAACAAAAATAAAACTAAGTATGGATTGTTAAGGCATAGTCTACAATCGTAAGTATTGGTGAAAAGAAAACGATTGGTAGTACCGCGCCTCGCCTAACATGGTTGAAAGACTACCGTAGGCTTGGGGGCGTGACAGTTGGTATCAGAGCAGGCTGATGGCCAGGTTGATGAAAAAGTGACAGTGGAAGCAGGTACTTGTAGGTGAAGAAAGCTAGTTTCACATACAAGTGGAACAAGGGTCGGTTCATGGTCGCAGGGAACTTGGTGAAGCTGGTGAATGGTGAAGGATGGAACCGGAGGTCGTAGAGTTGGGTAGGTGGTACTACATGCTGTTTCAGACGATTTGGGCGTTTGCCAAGGGCTAGAAAGTGGGACTGCATGTGGGTAGGTATACACAGTTTGGGCGTCTGTGGACCAAACGAAGTACGAACCGGGGAAGACGTGTGACAAGACATGGCAGGTTTGGAAGAATGCGAAGGGAAGCTCTTGCTTACCTTATATAGGTTGAAGCGGATGAAAAAGGAGAATCCTCAGATTCGAGAGAAGCTTGCATTCTTGGAAAAGAATGTTGAAGACGAACTTCTTCAACTTGGATGGACAATGGAGCAAGATGAAGTTGCAGATTGTACTAACAAGGAAGAGGAAGTCATAATAGTTGAAGATGTTGTAGACATGGCCATGGTGGAGGATGAGCTTGAGATTGATCAAGTCAGACCAAGATCGTGCAGTTTGCAGACATGGACGGATGAGGGTACTCTCATGGAGGATCCTCATGATGATGATGTAAGTATTGATACTTGTGTTTCACTTGAGCATTTGGTAGATGGACCGTATGCAGGGAAGGTCAACACCAGGTTGCCGATGAGAGGGAGCATCTTACCGTGGATGTTTATGATGAGACCTTGTATGGAGAAGCAAGGATTGTTGATTGTTGCACGACTTGTTGGGGTTGTTTGTGACCTTATGGTGGAAGGTACAAAGGCCTGTGACACGGGAGGAACATGATGATCGTTGCGAATGGATGGGTCATGCTTTAGTCACATTGGCTAAGTGCCCGGCATGACTCATGGACAGATTGGAGGGCACACTCTTGGGTGGACTTCTCATGGCCGAGAAGAAGAGAAAGTCTTGGTGGAACCTTTGGTGGGGGAGCTATGATGGAGAGACTCATGTGATGATGATATGGTTGGGTGACCGAGTTCACTAGACCGAAGATTGCAGACTTGGATGAGGATGACCGATTGTTGTGTTGGGTCTACTTGGTTGGACTACATGACAACTTAGTCATGGACATCAGGTTGGAAACATGGAGCATGGCAGTCTTATGCAGGGACATTATGTGGGAGCACTTGTAGAGATGTCACTTATGGGCATCCAATGAGGAGTTCCAGAGCAGGGATGTTGTGTATATGGATTTGCTGATGTGACATGGAGACTTATTACTTGTGAGCCGATGGAGAGGTTGTGCACTCTTGTACAACAAGGCCATGGACTTGGATGGAGTTGTGAGCAGACTATAGGGCATTCTTACTACATGGAGAGCTGAGGCATCTTGCAGAGACCTTTGGGCCGAGACTTGTATGCTTGCTGATATGTTGGTTGGGGATGACTCATGGAGCTCATGATGACATGAGATTGTTATGACTTTTGGGGACTTCATATATGGTGGACTTGGAGAATCTGATGTATTGAGGAGTTGAGGTAAGAGACTTTAATGCAGGATGGGGTGCATACTTTCAAGTGCATGTATGGGAATGGCTTGAAAGAGTGACTTGATGTGGAGGATGGATATGAGACACTTTGGAGTGATGGAGTTACGATGATGATGATGCCTTGGTGGTAACACTTGGGCATGGGTTGAGCCGAGACTTAACCACTTTTGACACATGGGAGCTGATTGAACTACGATCATGGGCAACACATGGATAGATGAGACAGATGATACTTGTTTCTATGGCAGAATTGAGGGATGACACATTGCAGATATGATGGAGGTTGCTTCATAGACCTTCATGTGGCACACCGAGAGTTGGAGTTTGATGAGATGGTCTCTTCATATGGAGGACATACACATATGGATGATGTTGGGATAGATGTGGCTGATTGCATGTAGCACATTGACACCAAACATCATGGAAAACATGTGGTAGATGAGATGAGGACTACTTCATGGACCTGATCATGGCTTATACTTATGGACATGGATTCTTGATTGATTTGAGGATGTGACAGGGATGTTCTAAGAAACAACTGATGGTGGCATGAGGATGTACATTCTCATGGTTTGAGCGTGATAGTTGGACTGATCACCTGACTAGTTCAGACATGGGGGTTAACAGTGTGCAGAGATGTGTTATTATTTGTTGGGGTATCATGGCAACAGTTCACATGAGGACGACACATGATGAGGTCGACACGATATGTTGCAGTGTGCATGTAGCCTGAGATGGAGGGGCCAGCCTTCCATGATGGAGAGCCGCATGTGGAGATTGTGACAGGGTGATCAATGATCATGGATTGAGATCATTTTGGATGTATGACATACCGATGGATGTATACCTTGGTATGGTGATCTTGGTGACAGATGGTTGCTGAGGCGAGACATGATGGAGACGGTGGTTCTACATATGTTGCATAGATGTTTGCAGTATGTGGAGGAGTTGACATCATGGATGATACAGTTGATCTTGGTGGATGGCTACCAGGATGGTATGTTGTCGAGGACGACAACGACTTCAGGTGGAGGAGGATGTAACGACCTGCGTTCTCTGGCATGAAGTGCGACCTGCGGTTTGGTGCGAGCTCTCCAAGTGTGCGATGACTTATGCACATTTGTGAGGTGAGCACTTGTTTATAAGGCGTGGAGGAGACATGAAGGCCGACTGGCATGTGTAGGGGCTTTTGCGATGGTGCAGGGGCTTGGGTGAGGTCGACTGGGCAAGCCATGACCTCCCCTCCCATGCATATAAGTATGGTTATGCGTTGGTTCATTTGGAAGCATTCAACTCGCTCATACATCTTCACTCATGTAGAGAGGTGCAGATCTGCAAGGCGCAAGTATAAGGGGGAAGCCGCAGATTTAAGGATGTGCCCGTTCTTGGGCGGTCGTGCACGGTGAAGCGCGTTTGTGGGTGAAGGTGCGGGCAGGAGCGCCCGACGGTTAGGTGAGGGCATGCATGGGTGTGTGGTGCCCGGGTTATGCGACGAAGCGCCCGATGGTGGAAACGGAGGAGCGCCCGCTTTGTGCGAAGGTGCCTGACGGTGAAACGGAGGAGCGCCCGCTTTGTGCAACGACTTGGCACGGGTGTCTTCGCGACTTGGGTGAGCGCCTGCCCATCATGCAAGTGTGCACGGTGACTTGGTGAAGTGTTGAGATTGTGGATGGAGGTGTGTCTCAGTTGGAGGCGCCCGTGTGTGGTGACTTGGAGGTGCGCCCAAGTTGGGAAAACAACACAATTGTGCGATGAGGTGAACGAAGGGTTGGTGAGTTGTGCAGCAGCCGTGCGGAGGTGCCGACGAGCTGGGCAACCGAGTTTGCCGAAGTTGTGAAAATTTGGCTAAGTGTAAATTTGGGGTTTCCCAAGATTTAAGTTGTGCATTGTAAAAGTGAAAGATTGTATAATATATTTATATCTGGCAGACCCATATTGCAGGGAGTTGCCCCTCCCTTTATACTGTTGTGCATTTCTCTTGTATAATACTGTTGATAATGAATGTGTATGGGTGTTCATTGGTATAAAGGCACATTAATAATACTTGGTAACGAAAATAAAACTAAGTATGGATTGTTAAGGCATAGTCTACAATCGTAAGTATTAGTGAAAAGAAAACGGTTGGTAGTGCCGCATCTCGCCTAGCACGGTTGAAAGACTATCGTGGGCTTGGGGGCGTGACATGGAGGGTCTATAAGAATCGTTTTGGAAGAAATTCAAGAGGCTCGCTCCATATATTGGGATCCTGCCCCATCGCACACAGATTATTAATCGTTTGGGTGTGTTTCAGTACGAAGAAGCTTGCAATTTGGCAAGGGGCGTCTGCTCTATTGGATAGAAGAGGAGCTGATGGGTGCAACCTTGAAACCTCCTTCAATACTACATACCTCTGCGCATGGTAGGAAGGTCGAAGTCATCGAGAAATTGGCATTGAAGGCACAACGACTTTCCCAGAGATCTGAGTGATGTATCGGCTTCTCGTGGAAGAAAGGTGATATTGCCCAAAAATGGATGATATTCCCTAAAAATTGGCAAATTTTAATGTTAAATTAATTTACTTTTTTTTTATAGAATATTCACCTATATTCTATATTTATAAATTTTAAAATTGAAATAGTCACTTACAATACTATATATAGGAAAAATATTAAATCCTTAAAAGATCGCTTGAGTCATTCTCAAATGTTTCTACATTGAAACATTCCCTGAACCATCTCTGATAAGAACTTTTGGAATATCCTAGAATTCGACCAACAATAGCAAAGTCAATTCTTTGACCTTGACACTATTTGTTGGATTCTAGGATATTCCGAGAAATATAAGTTCAACATTATTGATAAGATGTATTATGCAAGTTCCCTAGCGATTCTTTTCAATATTGGTCTCCCTCTCCCTCTCCATGTCTTACCTTTCTCTACCTCTCACACTCATCTCCCTCTCTCTCTCTCTCTCTCTCTTCATTCCTCCCCTCCCCTGTCCTTAAGTTTATCTCCATTTCTCCCTTGTCACTCACCCTATCTCTCCACCCCTATCACTCTATGTTTTCGTTCTTCCCTCCCATATATATCTAAAGTTAATATATATCATGCTATATTAATATATATTATAATTTATTAATTTAATATTGTATTAATCCAAAGTTATGAAATTTATTAATATTAATATTATGAATTTAATAATATTAATTATAATATATTTAATATGAAATATTAATAATATATATTGAATAGTAGATTTAATAATATAATAATAATCCTTTAATACTAACATTAGGGTAATAATATTTTTTTTTGCATGGTACTAATAAAAATTTGGCCCATGGTATTTGACCCATAGGGTTCACCTAAATAAAACCTCTTCTTTTTAGTGTTAGCAAGTATAAAGAGGTTAGCAAGTATAAAGAGGTTTATGGAGTAAATATAAAAAGAGCTTTTATTTATTTACCATACCTTTGTTTTATTTATATTTTTATTTATTTATCATGTCTCTTTTATTTAACATGGTATTGGCCCATAGGCTTGGTATATTATTTCTAATCTTATTTGATATATTTTTATTTATTTATCATATCTCTTTATACCTTTTTTATATTTATTTATTTACCATGCCTCTTTTATAAATATGGTATTTGGCCCATGATATTATTAATTATTTGTCCCATGGTATTTGGCCCATGGTATTATTAATTATTTGCCCCATGGTATTTGGCCCATAAGCTTCACCTAAATAAAACATATTTTTTTGAGTTTTCTTTAAATATAAAGAGGTTTGTGGAATAAATATAAAATGAGGTTTTATTTATTTGCCATACCTCTAGTTTATTTATAGTTTTATTTATTTACCATACCTCTGGAGTAAATATAAAAAAGTTTTATTTAATTACCATACCTCTAGTTTGTTTATATTTTTATTTATTTACCATTCACATTTTTTGAGTGTTCATAAAACTCTTTATATTTCAATTTATATTGTGTTTATACTTATTAATAATTAAATTGATTTTTAAATAGGGTTGACATTAGATTAGAAATACTAAAATGTTAAATATTAAGGATTACGTTTACATGTTTAAGTTTTAATGTTAAATCATTATTTATTATAATATTAATAATTAATTTGTGTTTTAATAAATTATTAAATTGTTTTATAAGTAATGTATTTTATTAATTAATTTTGGGAAAGAAAATGGTGAGTAGTTAGGTTAACAATAAATAAGGACACCCATTAAATAAGGTATAAGTGATGGATTTGAGTTGTCGGAAGTAGGTGTGGTTAGTGTAACTCATCAATTTAAGTTGTCGGAAAGAGGTAGCTACAATTTTATAATAAATTTTATTGGATAGATAATAATCTTATTATAACTTTTTTTTTAATGCAATTTCAAATAAGATTAACTTTTCTTAAAAATCAAGTGAGATATTTGCGAGAGACAATTGCATTATCTAGGACAACATAGTTGAAAACTCAAAACCAATATAGTGAAGTGAACGCATCTTAAAAAGTACATGAAAACAATCGTGTTATCATGATCAACATAGTTGAAAAAATCAATATAGTGAAGTGAATACAATTTCAAATAAGATTAACTTTTCTTAAAAATCAAGCGGGATATCTGTGCGAGAGACAATTGTGTTATCTAGGCCAACATAGTTGAAAACTTGAAACCAATATAGTGAAGTGAATGCATCATAAAAAGTACATGAAAACAATCGTGTTATCATGATCAACATAGTTGAAAACTAAAAATCAATATAGTGAAGTGAATGCATTGTAAAAAATACATGAAAACATTATTGGTCTTGATCAAAATAGCTGAAAATTTAAAACCAATATAATCAAGTGAATACTTTGTAAATCTCTAAATACCTGAAATCATTATATAGTTAAAAACTCAAAACTAATATATATTCAAGAGAACGCATTGTAAATCTCTAAATACGTGAAATCATTAAAACCAATATATTAAAGCAAACGCATTATAAATCTCTAAATATGAAATCATTAATTGATCTCGATCAATATAGTTAAAAACTCAAAACCAATATATTCAATCTCTAAATACATGAAATAATTATTGATCTGGATCAATATAGTTAAAAACTCAATACCAATAGACTCAATTAAATACGTGAAATAATTATTGATCTCGATCAATTTAGTTAAAAACTCAAAACCAATATATTGCAGTGAAATACCTGCTCAACTAAAACCATTGTAAATGTCTATATACATAAAAACATTATTGATCTCGATCAAGGTAATTGAAAACTCAAAACTAATATATTCATATAAACACCCATAAATCTCTAAATACTAATATATTCAGATAAACACCAATAAATCTCTAAATAAGTGAAGACATTATCGATCTCCAAATATCCTTAAAACTATTTTTTCGTAAACAACAAAAACCAAATTTAAAAAGATTTTGTTTAACCGCTGGGCTGCATGGAACGCGGCTCACATTTATAAATCCCTGCGAGGCTTACCAATCCAAGCTAAGAGTGTAGACGGTTCGTTGCGAAATTCCTGCTTTAGTTTTCGATTGATTTGGTCGCCGGATCGTGCAGTTCTTTCAACGTGAGTTTAATATTGTGTTCTTTACTCTTTTTTATAAATAAAAGAAGTTTATGAATCTGAAGAAGGAGAGGTGCCAAGTTTATGAAAAGTTTTTCTTCACTAGAATTTTACAGATTCTGGTCTTTGAAGTTTTAGCGTTTAGAATCTATTTGCAAATAATCTCACCCTTTTCTCTATTTTCATTTTTTTTGTTCTTTGGCCTTTGCAGGGGTTGCTCACCCATTTTTAAAACTGCTTTTGTTTTCTTCCTCTTCTATCCTTTCTCTTTCTCACCTAGTTTTATTCTTCCTCTATCCCTCTCTCTTTCTAACCTCTTACTCCCATAATTCTCCAATCGCAGAGAAATTACTCCCATAAATCATAATATTACCTTTACTCTGCGTTGGGTGTATAGTTTCATTTCAGACTCTATTCAATCGATTAACAAAACCCAAAACCCTAAACTCTGGGAGCTCTGCGATCGATTAACAAAACCCTAAACTCTGGGAGCTCTGCGATCGATTAACAACACCCTAAACCCTAAACTCTGGGAACTCTGCGATCGATTAACAAAACCCTAAACTCTGGGAGCTCTGCGATCGATTAACAACACCCTAAACCCTAAACTCTGGGAGCTATGCGATGGGTGTATAGTTTCATTTCACTCTATTCAATCGATTAACAAAACCCTAAACTCTGCTCCCACGTCAAGGCTTGCATAAATAAATTTCAAAGACCAAGTTTACCTCCTTACCAAAGGGTCTTCTCCTCTTTCCTAGATGTATTCTGCTCCCACCTTTGCTTTGACATCTCCTCTTCAGCTTTCTCCTCCGGATGCAAATTCCTTTTCCTCCTCTGCCATAGGTTTCTTCGTGGTCTCGGACCATCCATTTTCCCTTCTTTTCGTAAAACAAACGTGAGGAGTATAAACCATTATTGTTTTTTTCGTGTTTTGCTCCATTTCTCTCTTTCCCTCTCTTAAGAAAGGAAGTCTTTTTCCGCTGGTGAAAAATCTCCCATTTAATACTCGAAAGCCACCTGATGGCAGGCCCCTTGAGTGACCTACCTAATGACTTTTGTTTTCATAGCTGTTGTTAGTATAATAACTTCAAATTTTCTGGTATGCCATTCAATGACGTGTTATGCTCCTTCAGAGATTCCGATAATAGATATGGACAACAACTCCAATACTCCACGAGAGCTGGCTTTGACGCTGGTATGTTTAGAAATTTTAAATTGTAATTATTTAGTAAAAAGTTTGAATTAATGTATTACTCCATGGGCATTTTTATGAGATTTAAGATGGGCGTGTTGGATAGGCAAGTGGAGTAGTAGGTCATTCAAAAGGTGAGGTGAAGCGTAGGAGTAGAGAGGTTGGGAAGACCAGAGTGGATGATGAGTATGATAGGCGAGCCAAGGCGAGCCGATTGGGGAATGATGAAGATGAATCTGAAAGAAATGGTGTGTGCCGATTCGGGAATGATGAAGATGAATCTAAAAGAAATGGTGTGTGGCGTGGAGGCACATAGCACAGCAGATACAGGAAATGGAGGCGTAAGTTATGAAATTCGTGTTTTATACGTAGGGTTTCTGACTCGTTTTCAAGATGATGTTCATTTGCGTTTGTTGTTTTCAGGTTTTTCAAGATGAAGTTCATTTGTGTTCGTTGTTTTCAGGTTTTTCGAGATGAAGTTCATTTGTGTTTGTTGTTTTCAGGTTTTTCGAGAAGTTACCCCATCCCAATGAAAAGCAACGACAACAACTCAGGGAAAAATTGCATCTTGCGCCCCGCCAAATACGGTTTTGGTTCCAAAACCGTCGCGCACGGACGAAGGTATGCAATGCACACGGAAATTTAACGAAATGTTTAAATCTTTCGCGTTTTTCTTTCTTTCTGTTTCATTTCACTGATTTGGTGACTCTTTGGAATGGTCAGGCTCGTCACGATAATGCAACACTGAGGTGGGAGAACGAAATACTAGAAATAGAGAACCGACGTATGAAAGAAGCGTTGAAGAACTGCACGGGCACCTCATGTTACAAATGTGGAGGAGCTGTGGAGATGCCTTTTGAGGAGCGACAGCTGCGGCTGGAGAAGGCACGATTAGAAAACGATGTGAGGTTTGTTTCCACTGCCGCTAATTGGAAAAATCATAGTTTGTGTAAATTAGTTGTTTCTGAAATGAAATTGGTCCCGCTAATCGGAAAAATCGTAGTTTGTGTAAACTTTAAAGCAGAAACACAAAACAAAACTGATTGTGTTTCTTTCTGTGGGTTGTGCAGCTGAAGAGAGTTACTAGAAAACTGTGGGATGGACAAATCCTCCGCATCAGAACTTGCCTTCGCAGCCATGAACGAGTTCATCAGAATGGCTACAATGGAACACACTCAGTGGATCTCTGTTGGAATTGGTAATTTCCCCTGTGCGCAGGAGGCCAACAGTTAAGGCGCGCGGGTCAGCAGTCAACGCAGCGCCAAAACCACTGCAGCAAACTTGAAACCGGTGGTAATCCATCGCACCACCCTTCAGCGTAAAGTGGTTTCTGGACATGGTGCTCCGATGCTGACAACTGTCCAACCGTTACGTAAGCTTCAAGCACTTTTTGGAAGGTAACTTGTGGTCAACTCACCCCGCCCGATATGTGTCCGATCAGCTCAAAGACTGTCCGCAGTTCGATCTCCTGGAAAGGTCTCCGCTGGTTAAGCTGTTCAAAGTACATACAGGCCTGTTCAAAAAATTAATGCAGCGTGGAGTAATGGACCTGGACCATACCTTATGATTAAATGCAATGACATTTTGTTGGTAATGTTTTAATGTTTTTTACAGCACATTAACATGGAGTATGGGCGGGAGGTAAAACATAACGTAAATTTTTCTATTTTATTATTTTGGCCATATGAAATAAAAAAAGCGTTGACTCCATTTGAGTCAGGTTGTAATTACACACGGGAAGAGTGTGTGGGATCGCGGCAGCCATTGAAAGAAAACACAGGGATTGTAATGTGAAACCACACGGGGATTGTATTGTGTGAGTTGCATACGGGGAAGTCGTGAAGCCTGTTCGCAGCAGCGAACGAAAACTAGAAAAGTCACAGAGGTTGGATTTGTTTTGAAATGTAAAAAAAATGCAGCAGCAGTGAATGGAAACCAGAGCGTAAATATTTTATTGCAGGGGAGGAATGCACAGAAGTGCATGAATATTTTTGAGTTGTAATGTAAATGAAATGCAAAGAATGCACAGCACTGCAGGAGGTGAAGTAAATGAAACCAGTGGATAGTTTTGTTCAAAACCATGAATAGTTTCACACAGCAGTGAAAAAGTAAATGTGTAAATCCATGTAAGTTTTGTTTTCACACAGCAGTGAATGTAAATGAAATATTTACACAGTGGTGTAAAATTTCATAGGAGGCAAAGTAAGTTTTGTGAAAATGTTTTGGTGAATCCCTCTGAGTGAAAGAGGATGAATATGTCTCAGTAAATTCTCAGGTGAAAACAGAGTTTTGGTTTAATGTTGTTTTTGGTAAATCCCTCACGGCAAAGAGGATGAATATGTATTAGTGTGTTTATTTTAATGAATAGAAATCATTTTATGGTGGTGAAATACTCTGTTCTCAGCTATTTTTTAAAAGGCTTCCCTGTGTACAAAAAGATCCTGGAGCAAAGGTAACAGAGCATTGACTCTGTGTTCAGTTAATGTTTGGTTTTGGTATTTTCCCATCCCAAACAGAGAAAAATACCCAACAATCTCAACTTCTCATGACCAATATTTCCGTCAATTCCCGAGAGTGCTTGGCCCAAAACCGGCCGGCTATAGAACCGAAGTAAACAGATATGCTGGCACCGTACTCATGAAAACCATGAATCTGGTGGAGATACTTATGGACTCGGTATGTAATCCACAGCCATTTGACTGATGTGTAATTACTGGTGCTGTACACAATTAATTAATTAATGTTGAACTAACTGAAATTTTGTACTCAGAAACGTTATGCAGAAATGTTCCCATCCATTGTTTCCACAGCCAGGACATTGGAGGTCTTACGCAATGGTGCGGAGGGTACGAGGAACGGCCAACTCCAATTGGTATGTTAGCGTATTGATTTGATACAAAGGGAAATGAATTGCATGCATGCTCTAAAATATGTAATTAGATTGCTATTTGAAGTCCATGTTCTAAAATATCTAATTAGATTGATACAGAGGGAAATGAAGTGCCTGCTCTAAAATATCTAACGCCCATTATCTAATTTCATGCAATTAGATTTGCAACATTTTAGTTTTGAATCAGAAATTTTTAAAGTAATTTTACTTTTTCTAAAGCTTACCAACTCTGGAATGTTGGTAACAGATGCATATGGAGCTCCATCTTCTCTCACCGCTCGGTCCAGTTAGAGAATTCTATTTCTTAAGGTTCTGCCAGCAGCTTCGTGCACGCGTTTGGGCCATCGTAGATGTTTCTGCGGACAGTTTACCGGCCGTGAATTGCCAGAGGCATCCATCGGGATTATTAATTCAAGAATTCCCTAGCAATTGTTCAACTGTAATAGCTTGCAGCTCATACACTAACTCAAGAACTCCAGGCTAGCATACATTAATATGCCTGCTAATTCCTTTCCTACAGAACAGACTGACTGATTAATTTTATGTGTATATATATATATATATATAAAACAGGTTACTTGGGTAGAGCACGGCGACTATGACGATAGAGGTGTGCACAGCCTGTATCGTCCTGTGGTCAACTCCAGTTTGGGGTTTGGGTCGCAGCGTTGGCTGTCAGAGCTGCAGCACCAATGCGAACGTCTCGCTATCCTTAGGGAAATAAATGCAGATGGCACTGGTAAGCTTTGTAATTTGTATGATCTGCATGCATCTTGTTCTATTTTCATCTGAAAATATTTATCTTATTCTTTTGGATCAGCTTTCTCAGATCCCAGAGGCCGCCAAAGTTTGCTGAAACTTGCTCAGCGAATGACGAGTGACTTCTGTACTAGTCTGAGTCCATCGATACTTAACAATTGGGCAACGTTATCTGGTGATGGTGATGAGGATATTAGAGTGTCCACACCGAAGAACGTGGAGAACCCTGAGTTGCGGATCAGTGCTGCCACTTCACTCTGGCTGCCGGTTACTCCTCAGAAATCCTTCGATTTCCTGCGAGATCTGAATCGTCGAAGCCAGGTTAAACCACTTTTCCTGCGAGCAGCGAGATTCAGTGATTAAATGACTAACATATATTGCTCTGAAAAATATATGCCACTAACATTTCCAAGATCAAATAATATTGCAGTGGGATATGCTCTTTACCGTCCGACCAAAGCAAGAAATAACCCGCATTGTGAAGGGACAAGATCTTCGGAACAGTGTTACCCTCTTCGCATCAAATGTGAGTAGTATTGCAGCTGCACAACAGTAACATTTTTGTATATTCAATAGTTCTCTCTCTATATGCACAAGTAGACGAGGAATGAGAATGATCTCAATTTGTCTTTTTTATTTCAATATTTGCAGGGTATGAATATGGATCCGGGTGCATTCATTTTACAGGAGTGCTGTACAAATGCTTGGGGGTCTATTATTGTTTATGCTACTTTTGACCATGCTTCCATGCATACAGTGATGCATGGAGGTAAACCTGATTATGTTTCCGTTTTGCCATCTGGTTTTGTAATTCTCCCCGATAACCATGCACCACTGTCCACTGAAATTGGAATTAGTAGCTCCAGTAGTATGCAGAAAAGGGGAAGGGGATCTATTCTGACAGTTGCATTCCAGATTGTATGGGTCGCCGAGCCTGCCAGTACCAGAGATTGGCGAGAGGTGCAACTATTGATCTCCAGCGCAGTACAG
>APFE030477580.1:0-10007 GCA_000404065.3 Pinus taeda
TAACAACAAGAACATACCTGTGTATTGGCAGGGTGGTTACGAGGTCCCTAGAAGTGATGAATTTGAATTTTTCTTGGTTTTATATATAGTATTAGGTTTTTTCTCGTGCTTTCTGTGAATGACGTGGATGAATTTTATCTTACACCCACTAGGTTATCGATATGTAATTTCGGTAATTTTGATTTCAAAAGATATTTTAAAGAAATGCAATTATCTAATTTGTGTATTCAATAAACACAATATTCTAATGGAATTCTGCATTTGTCGTTTACCTATACAGATTCCATGGAGAAGTATTAGTGGTGTGACATCAATTGTCCTCAAGCAGAGGCTTTAGTTTTATTCTTTTCTAGAAGCAAATACTTTCTTCCAACAATTTTTAGTTCCATGAAAAATTTGAAAGTCCTAATAGTATTCAATTATGGGTTCAAGAGAGACATAGTATTCAATTATGGGTTAAAGAGATCCACACTGAATGATCTATCCGCCTTATCTTCACTTAGTTTAAGACTATTCACTTGGAGAGGCTGCATGTGACCCACTTCAAGAGCATAGTAAAGTCATGCAGAACTTAGAGAAGCTATCTTTAAGCTTTTAGTGAATATTGGAAAAATGTCTGGGTTCAATAACACCCAGTTGAGCATTAAACTTCCAATAATGCTAGATTTTAAGCTGGAGCAATTTTGTGATTTGGAGGAGATGCCCCCTCGTACTTGTGACACATCTTCAGTTGTGAATTGGACTATTACAAACTGTCATTTCCTTCGAAAGTTACCTGATGACCTGATGACCTGAGGAACCTCAACTCTTTAATAATGTTAAGGAAGGAAAGAAAGTACATTATGCTAAGTTCTCTTATGCTTTTCAAGTTTTTCTTGGATATCTACAACGTTTCAGGTAGGAAAGTACATTCTCTTAATGAAAATGTATCTTGATAGAAAAGCCCAATTTCAAATTCTAATGCTTTAAAAAAAAATTGCATAACTGTAATGTTTTTAAAAGGAAAGAATATTTTTTCAATTTAAGTATCATGATCCCATATTCAAACTTATTTTTCAGTAACCCATTAGGCTTTGTATCTTTGAATAAATCCATGTCTTTTGATAAGATCCTCTTCCAAATTAGAACGTAGTTTCCTTTTGGCAATAACCACATACAATGTCTTGATTTTGTTATTGAGAAAATAGAGGTTGTGAAACAAACCTGTGCCATACAAGGACTTGATTCATTGATTATGTATCAATTATGGCTCTTGATGTAACAATGTCTTGATTTTGTTGCTTGAAAATAGAGGTTATGCTTTACTATTTCACAGAATTCTTACAATCTTTCCATAAGTATTGATTTGTAATCTTAGTCACTGAGGGATGAAAATAATGACAAAGGTAATATTCCATGGTTTGAAGTTCCCCTCTTACTAAATATTTAAATATATCACCACAATTTAACTGTTAGTTAAAGGAATTGTATTTGATTTGTAAAAAATTCATTGCTTGATTTATAGATTTTGATTTTTTCCCTTTTTTATTTTTTTCTCAGATTTGGTATGAGATATCTTCCAAGATTTGGGTTCCCTAGTTTCCCCACCATAGCTACGAGGTTCAGATGCTATCATTAAATATTCTCGAAACGTTACAATGTTTCCAGTAAGTGTGCTTTGAAACATTGTTGTTTCTTTTCCATGGTGTTAATGAAAATAAGCACTGCAACTAGTGCCATTATTTAGATTAAGTGTCGAAATCTAGGTGGTATTGTAATGATGGAGTGATTTTTTTCTAGCTACTAAGGCCATATACATTTTTATCTCTTATGTTGTGCTGGGATATTCAAATTTAAAAGAAGAATTGAGGTCTCGTTTCCACCGTAGATTGCAGTCAGTTTCTTGAACATAATATATAGTAGATTGTCTTTTACTAATCAACTGTGGATGTGATCCCTCGCAGGAAAGGAAATTCAAAGTGACTATGATTTCACATTGATTTTTCAAAACATCCACACAGGAAAGGAGATTCAAAGTGACACTGATTTCACACTGATTTGTCAAAATGGAGGCAAGAGAAAAGGAAACTTGTATTCAAACAATGCTCTTATTTATATGTACATGCACAGAATATTAGTAGAAAATATTGAAGGGTTGCCTAAAATATTTTCCATTCCACAATACCTTTACAGCTTGTAAATAAATAATCGGAACAATTCATTACACACTGTTATTCTTATTATCAGTGGTTAAGATTTTGATTTTGACTGGCTAAGATCTTCTTCCTTATGTGAAATGTGTGTGTTCTATAATGCTTCTTTTCCATTCACTATGTATACCATACAAAGTGTGTCTAATGGAGTAGGAAGATTGGAAAGTCTTGTGATCCTTGAACTATGTTACAAGGTAGAAACCCAATGGGGCAGGGTAGGTGCATCCCCACAAAGGGGTCACAAATACCAAAGTTGGTATTGGCTAGTTCCTTGAGCTAGAAAATTTCCTTTACCCTTGTATTAATAGTGAATCTGGAGAGGATTCTAATATTATCTTTATAAGATTTATATATGTTGAGATTGATGAATAAAATTCATGATACATGAGCTAGGATGTTGTTGCAAGGTGGTTGTTGATTATTGGAAGCTGTGATGGCCATTATGTTAGGCCAGGTGGTCGCACTCCCTTGATCGTGAGCATGATTTTGATCAAGATGGAAGACTCCATAGTCTAGATTGATTGTTTAGCAGTGATAGATAGTGGGCTCATTCACAAAAGATTCTATTTCACTAATCATTTTTATAGAGTTGTCAGATTCAATTTCCAAAGGTTTTAATTACACTATAGAGTTGAGTTCTGAGAGAGTTGTGATTCACAGTGTTAAGTATAGCATCTATGACACTTGAACGAAGACAAGCATAGTAGAGGTATCAGACTCTGCTATAATATTACCCGCATATTATAAGGGACTTGGTTGGATTTTTTATAATTTTATAAACAAGTTCCATGTCGTGGAAATGTGAAAAAAAAACAGTGATATTGCCACCATGTGGCTCTTGTCATATATGGTTTTATACTTTTTCAAAAATTTCTCTAAGAGTTCACAATGCTAAGATTCTCTAGGACTTTACAAAGTTTTATTATTTAGTGAAAGACTCACCAAGATCTTACAAGATTTTATAATTGAGCAAAATATTCGCCATGCCTAGGGAGAGATTTGCCAAAAAATTATATATACATATTATATTATTGATAAAATCGCCTTCTATTTTTCCTATATACCATGGAGATTCGCCCATTTATTATACATATAAATTTAGGGGGGTTCTTAAAATTTTCCCTGCTTGGGTCTATATTGGTTTTATTAATCTAAGAGTTCATATTCCTAGCGTTTAATATTATTCCCTTGGGTTTATTAATCTAAGGGTTTAATATTATTCCCTTGGGTTTAATATTATTTATTTGGGTTTATAATCCCTTGGGTTTTTAGTATTAATCCCTTAGGTTTATAATATCATTGTCAACCATGGTCCAATGTCGCATTGTGACAAATATTGTCTCAATATGAAAATCAACGATGGTTAACTATGATCCTACCTCACATTCTGATAATTGTGTATATTAATTATATACATTATTCCTAATTTAAAATAGTAATTCTCACAAGGAAAATATTTACCATGAAAGTTTTTCTGATGGAAGGTTTTTCGGAGCATTTTAACTGTACAAAGAATTTTACCATGGAAGTTTTTCTGACAGAAGTTTGTTTAGAGCATTTTAATCGTACAAAGAATTCTAGAACGATATTTATTGGGCTATTCAACTCTTTTAATAAGGGGAAACGATTAAACCAATTAGGGTGTTTTAAAAGGTTTTTTTCACAAATAGTCATCACTTAAAGGGCACTGTGAATTAAAAGGGTGGATGTGATTTAATGTGTCTGTTTTGTGGAACAAAGGGAGATCAACCACTAGAGTTACAGAAGAAGAATTATCCAAAATGGGTGGATCTCCTTGTGACAACTCCGTAGAAGGGCTCAAGCATAGGGTTTGCATTGCAACGAAGGATATGATTTGAAATTCATGGCGATGGTGGATGGAAAAATCTAACTCAAAAATCAAGTGATTCCAATCGAATCTCTAGTGGTAAATATAATAAGAGGATAAATTTTGTTTTGCAGGTATTAAGTGGTCTGCAAAAGGTTGTAGATTACATTGGCTGAATTATCTTCATTGTTATATTGGCCACGAGAACATTACCCCAGATGAGGAGGAGCTCATTATTTGAATGCATCACCTTCTTGGTAATAGGTATCCTTATAAGTTTTTTTGTCACTAGAATTTAGTGTTTTTAAGGCTTGGGTTTGCTGAAATTGTTGGAATATTAATTCCTATATGTTTCAGTTGTGAATTTTTATGTAAAGATTCTGTTCTTATTCTTTGGGAGTGGTTTCCCTAGTTTGGTGTGTGGTTGAGATATTTTCTCAATCAACAGACTGTATGTCTAAGATAATTTTCCTATCTTGAGACAATACTCCTGTATATATGTAATTTGATATTTGACTAATGAATGTGAAGATAGTTTGCACTATCAAGTTATATCATGGTATCAGAGCCCTGAGGGCCTGGCCCCTCCTAGGCTTGGCCCGTCCTGGGATGAGGAAGCTTGGCTCATCCTCGGCTAAGGAAATAAAATTATATATATGTGTGTGTGTGTGTGTGTGTGCGTGTGTGCGTGTGTGTGTGTGTGGTTTATCCATTTATTTAGGCCTACTAGAGTAGTGATTCAAGTGTGCATGTCATGAGTAGCAAGAGCATCAGTGGATTGTGGACAGTGGTTCCATGGATTGATGGATCTGCATGGTTTTTTTTTTTTTTTTGGCTGATCGGTGCAACAGAGGTCATAATTTATCCTTTTAAGGGAAGACAACTCATATTTCATGCCTCTGTATGAGGGAAACATTGTAGTGTGGAACGATTTGTATCATATCTGAAGGTTCTAATTGCTTGTTCATGCCTCTGTGGAAGTTGTACCTGTGTTGGGTATTAAACCTTGGCATTATTGTGGATTTGCTCTACAGCATTCTGATTGTTAAGCGACAATGGTGTGGATCAATGATAAGCATGTGTTCTGTGCATTATTCCTTTGTGAGTAGCGGTGTGTATGTGTTGATGTTGTACATGAGCAAGGTTAGGGAATTTAGGGCTAGCTATTACTACCACGCCCATTTTCAATAATTCCAAAGCAGTTTCTGTGTTGGATAATATGTCGAGCATCGACCAAGGAGTTTGCTTGGTAGTGAGACCTGCCTCCTGGATTGACTACACAGAGGTCGAGCCATAATTAATGAGAGTTGGTTGATTTGTGGGGGCATTTATGGACTTGAGAGTGGTCAACTATGACAACCTGTGGATAGCTCAATTGAAGTACTGATTGGAGGTGGTTAAATTCGCGTGGAGACTTCAATTAGTATTTTGTTGTATGTAGGTAGTGTGAAGCAGTGCATACTACAGAGGGGCGTGGAGCTACGAGGTGCAGTCTGCGTGTTGGAGTTGCATGTTGGTGTTGCGTGTTGGAGTTGCAAGGTGAAGCTGCATGCTAGTGTACTACGTGGAGCATTGGGTCTACGGTGTGCGGAGGACCACTAACGAGGTCCCTATGAGGGTGCCCCCCGATAGCCGTCTGGCACCTCAATGGTACCATATGGAGGACCGCAAGGGTTCCAAGATCCCCAAGGGGGAAATCATGCTCACTGTTTGGATGGATACGTAGGTAGATAAGGTCTTCCCCAAGGCCTGGCATTCTGACATGGCCACGGTTCATTCGAAGGGCTTGGCGAATATCTACTCTAAGGTATATCTTTCCTCGAAGCTCTAGCATGTTAGGGTTAATGTTATAGAGGCCCGGGATCTTCAGCCCAATGATAAGGCCCGGTATCCTGAAGTGACTGTGAAGGGCCAGATAGGTAACTAGATGTTGAAGGCCAAGTTATCCCAGAGTCAAACCATGAGCCCCCTCTAGAACAAAGACCTCCTCTTTTTGGTAGTTGAGCCATTTAAAGAACATCTAGTGCTTATTGTTGAGGATTGGATAGGGCCTAACAAGGATGAAGTGTTGGGGAAATGTACCATTCCTCTGAACATTATACCAAGGGGAATGGATCACAAGATTGTGAATGTGAAGTGGCTTAACTTGGAGAAACTAACGCTTTCCGACATGGAGCCCAAGAAAAAGGAGATAAAGTTTGCAAGCCGGATACACTTGAGGCTACATTTGGATGGCGGGTATCATGTTCTAGACAAGTTGACACATTACAACAACGATCTTAGGTCAACAGCGAAGCAATTTCCTGTAGATTCCATGCTTTGACCGAAGAACTAAATCATATTCTAGATGGCATACCATATGATTTATTAGAGATTTAAGATGAATTTAGATAGAAATCACATGGTGCCTTGACTCCAACATCTATTTGTCAAGATGCATGTATTTTAGGTAAAAATGTCATTCATGTAAATTTGGTTAAAAGAATTGGATGTTGTATTGTTGTGACATTTATTCTGGCCAACTATTGTCACGAGTTTGAGTCTATGTTGAAATTTGCCATTCCAACAATAGACAAATTTATTTGCAGGAATGATTAACTGCTAGATATAATGAAGACATAACACTGAAGATGGCATGAGAGGAGCTGCATTAAAGATAGGATAATGATGGACAATCGGGTTTGTGTGAATTAGTGTGAGTTTGTGGAACATATTCATGGTATAGTATGAGACACATATTGTAATTATAGCAAAACTACATGTCATAGATTGCTTTGTAATAGTCCGTTGTGGTCTTGAATTTTTTTATGTACCTTTTGTAAGACCCAGAAAGGAAAGCATACCCTTTGTTATGTGTTCCCTTTGTAAGAGAGTTTTGGCATCCTCGAAGAGTGTGTCATGTGGGATGGATACACGTGGGTGGGCCATATTGGTTTTAGACTCCATGAAGTGAAATTTTATATTTAGGGGGAGTTCATCGAGAGGTTGGATGAACTATGTATGTGAAGGACTTCCTAGTAGACTGGCGGTTGCAGCGGTTGGGAACCCATGCATTCCAGTATATGGTTATTCCTTTATATGGACATCAACAATTGCATGAAAAAGGTACAAGGTGTAATCACGAGACTGGACTAGATGTAAATTTTGAAGATCGATATTGAGACAAGTACTCATTAAGGGGGTGTGTTGGAATATTAATTCTTACTTGTCTCAGTTGTGACTTTCTATGTAAAGAGTTTGTTCCTATTATATAGGAGTGGTTTCCCTAGTTTGGTGTGTGGTTGAGATATTCTCTCAAACAACATATTGTATATCCAAGATAGTTTTCCTATCTTGAGACAATACTCCTGTATATATGTAATGTGATATTTGACTAATGAATGTAAAGATAGTTTGCATTATCAAGTTTTATCAGAAATTATGTTGATTATAGATTTTGTGAATATTTTTATTTTTATTGTAGATTTTGAAAATATAGCAGAATCTCATAATTAAGTGTAAAGTCGTATCCATTTTAAAAAATTTCAAATTTGTTCATGAGATACTTATATTATACAATGACATTTATCAATATAATTGATATACGTGGATAGGTGTACATGAAACACATCTACAACCACATTTACCAATGTGATTGATATACATCGATAGCCATATGTACACCACTCACCACATTAATAATTGTTAAATGTATTTTTTTAAAGCTAACTATTTCTCATTATTATTAACTATATAAATTTTAATAGCTATATTATCTTTTATTCATATAATTATACTTTTTTTTTTTAACAAGGTCGGGTAGTTGATATATTACCAAAAGCTTTGATGGAGCAAGATCCTATTACAATCGACTGTAACATGATAGACATCTAAGCCATGAGATAGGAACACAGTATCTTCTCCTAAGCTTGTGTTCAAAACTTCATGTATTTTTATGAGTATTCTAGTATACTGCCTAACAAACTGAACTACTAGAAAGAGAAATTTACATGTCATGGATTCTCTCACGGATTTTCATGGCTTGTAGACTGATTGATCCTGAGTTGGCTGGTTCTTCTTGTCATAATTGACCGAGTTCTCTCCTTCATTGATCGTAGTGTTTTTTTTGTTATATGCCACTGCTTCTTCGAGATGTTTGCATTTGGTTTTCAGTTCCAAGATTTCTTCTTTTTGCATTGCCATGTTTCTTTTCTGGAAACTATACTCCATTCTCATTTTGTTTCTGACATCCTTGAGTGACTCTTGTAGATGTTGGATCATGAATTTATTTTCTTTGCATGGTAGGCATGCATCATTCCTTGTGCCTTTTCAATGCGGTTGAATTCCATTTGATTTTTTTACTTGTCCTTCCTTTGGCTCTACTTACTACTCCTTGTTTTGCTATGCTTCCTTTATTTTGTATTGCCTAAGATACTTCTTCTTTTGTTGATGTTGAGCACTTTCCTTTTGTCGTACACAGGAACCATAGGATGTAAAAGATCAACAAACGAGGTTGTCAGATGAATAGCGGCCAATATTAAATCACATAGATTGCCATCAAGGGATGAATGTGTTGGGTGTGGAGCCTGATTATCTTCTATATTCAAAAGTACCGCCACATTGGACCCCAGTTGTTAATGGGGGCAGCAAATCCGCCTGTAAAATATTCGCTGCAGGGGGGGTCCAGGGGGGGCGGCGCCCCCGAAGCTAAAAACAGCTGTAAAATTGCCTTGTAAAAGTATATTAATTTCTAGTCAATCTGGGCCGTTCATTAGGCGGATGATCTGACGGTAGAACTTATGTTTAGTTTAGGGTTTTTTGCCCTAGAAGGCAACCCCCCTCTCTTTGTATGAGGGTATTGTATTTGAGGCTGTGAGACAGACGTGTATTCTGTGTGAGCAAGAAACAAAGAGGTGAGACTATGAGAGAAGACAGAAGATATTACAGCGGATTTGATGTAGGTTGTGTCTCTTCATTTTGCTGGATAATAGAAAGGAAGGACTGGCTGTTCGAGGTGGACGTAGCCCAAACTGGGTGAACCACGTATATCTGTGTCTCTCTTGTTTTGTGCGTTTTCTGTGTTTATATTTCTGCAATATTTTATGTGTTCCATTGCTCCGTAATATATAATTTTCTAACAACTGGTATCAGAGCCGAAGGTCTATTTGGCTGATAAACTCGCAGGAAAGAAGGGTTCCTAGTTCGAGTGGGAGCAATGGCAGAAAATGGTAAGTTTAGGGTCGAGAAATTTAACGGCCAAAACTTCTCGCTGTGGAAGATGCAGATGGAAGATTATCTGTATCAGAAAGATCTATACCTACAATTGGGCGGAAAAACAAAGCAGCCGAAGGATATGGACGATGAAGAATGGAACCTTCTTGATAGAAAGGCACTCAGAACAATACGGCTGTGCCTTGCAGCGTCGGTCGCCTTCAACATTTCGAAGGAAACAGCGACAAAGGGTTTGATTAAGGCGTTGGAGAAACTATATGAAAAACCCTCGGCCTCAAACAAGGTATTTCTTATGAAACGGTTATTTAATATGAAGATGTCGGAAGGTGGATCTGTTGCAGATCATTTAAATGATTTTAATACTGTTACAAGTCATTTATGTTCTGTAGGGGTAAACTTTGATGATGAAGTTAGAGCTCTGTTATTCTTGTGCTCATTACCAGAAAGTTGGAATGGTTTGGTAATGGCCATTAGTAACTCCGTTTCTGGATCTAGTACTTTAAAGTTTGATGATGTTGTCGGTGCTATCCTTAGCGAGAAAATGCGACGGAAAAGCTCCGGTGAGACATCGGGAAATGCTTTGAGTGCAGAGTCTAGAGGAAGAAAAATGGAAAGAGGAAAGAGCTCAGGATATCGCAGTAAATCAAGGAAAGGCAGATCCAAGTCCAGATCGGGGATAGTGTGCTGGAAATGCGGAAAAAAAGGACACCTAAAGAAAGACTGTAGATCTCGGAAGGGAAAAGAAGGAGATTCACAGCAAGAAAATAATCATGAAG
>APFE030477581.1:0-10874 GCA_000404065.3 Pinus taeda
ATCTGATTTTCCTATCAGTGTCTTCAATGTGTATAATGTTCCTATCTTGGGTCCTTTGGCCATGACCAATGCACATTTGCTAATTTTCCAGCCTCATTTTCCAAGGCTTGTCGAATAGCCTTCATCATCCAATCGTTCCATAGAGATTAAGCTCATGCGCATTTTCAGTACATGCCTAACCTATTTCAACAATATATCTTGTCCATCTTTCATCTTGATCTAGACATCTCCCACTCCAACAATACTGCAAAAATGATTATTCCCCAAATGCACTCTACCATAATCACTAGGATTATATGAAACAAAACTATCTTTGCATGGGGTTACATGGTGAGATGCCCCAGAGTCAAGGATCCAATCAAAGCTACTAGTAGATCTATATACATATGCATCCTCTACTGAAACAGTAAACAACACATCACCATCTGTGGCTACAACAGTAGTCTCACCTTCATTTATGTTGGATGACTTGTGATTTGTATTAGATGGTCTCTGATCCTTTTGTCCTTTCTTCCAAAATCGACATTCTTTCTTCATGTGCCCAGGTTTGCCACAATGAAAGCAAATGATCCTTCCTCTCCTTGATTTTGATCGGCCTCCTTATCTTGATTCCCCTTGCCGGCCTCGTTCCATTCTCCTACCACGATCAGCTCGAGCTAGAGCCTCTCCTCCTTGGTTTTCCACAATTGACTTGCGTCGCAGCTCCTCATTCATTAAACTGCTACTGACATCATCAAACTTCAGGGTCCCTGTAGTTGCTGAAGTGCTCATAGCTACAACCAAATTTTCCCAACTGTTTGGCATAGAACACATTAGCAAAATAGCTCTAATTTCATCATCTAAAATGATTTTGATTTCATATTCAAATAACCAGAAACTAAAAAAATAAGTCCTTAGAATTTCTCCAAAACAAAGTAAGATAAAAAAGAATAAATTCATGATTTTTTTGTTAAGACTCGATAAAATCATAAACTAACCCAAAACTTCCTTAATACTATAAGGAGTCTTTCGAATTTCTCCAAAGCAAGATAAGATTAAAAAATAAACTCATATTTTTTTCCTTTTCCAAGGCGTTCTCACGGTCTTTTTATCTATTTTTGGTCAAGTATTTTCCATTTCCAGTGAAAGAGCGTGCGTTCTCACGGTTTTTTTAAATCTATTTTCCGTGAAGTATTTTCCATTTCCGGTGAAGGAGCGTGCGTTCTCACGGTGTTGATGCAAGCGTCGGCTGTTGATCCAAGCAGGTGTACTCTGAAGCGTTGGAAGGTGCCCAACGATTAACTCTCTGGAAACAATTGAATTAATTTCAAAATATTAATAATAAAACAAATTTGGCGCCTATTCAAAATAAAAAAGCGACATTTGTACTAGCTTGCTTTACTATATTGTGTGGAAATTAAACTTAACTATTTTTTTTGGAAAAAAAATTATGCATTTAGAAAGATAAAATGTATGAGTAAAATTAAGTTACAATTGGGTTTACTATGGATCTGTCTACAAGTTGTAACACTGGTGGTGATTCTCCTTTGGGATCTCTAGGGATTAAGCTTAAGCATGGCTTCCCTAGTCATGCCATTGATTGTAAACCCAAGATCAAACAATGTGTTCAAGACTACAATGTTGTTAATATGTACATATACTACAATGTTGTTAATATGTACATATACTACCGGTCTACCAGGATCCAAATACTTTGGGGAGATGACCTTCCCAAGCAATAGATCATCTAGTTTCCCAACAACATTGATAGTGAGGGCATCTCTTTTCTTCCTTTCAGGCCTCTTGAAGCAATCTTCCTTGATGAGCTTGTTATAAATGGGAAATTTTTTTATGGCCGGGAGGAAGGGTATTTTAAAACACAGGCTCTTCAGTTATCCCATATGTTCAACCTCTTTTATGGTGTTTTTATTAGGTTGGACCAACCTTTCAAAGTAGGGAGGTATATTAGCTTGAGAGATACTTTATTCCTTCTCTTCTTCAAGATCTTCTGATGGAGAAGGTGGGAGAGTATATGGAATTACCTTTCGAGGCCTAAAGTTGATTTCATGGATTTCTATAACGTAGGAAAGATATGATGTTCCCCCCTATATACCTACTGAGCCTACTTCTTGTTTAGGTTCAGGTATCTATTACATCAAGTTCCCTTTTCATATGTGTAAAATCTTACTAAATTTGGTTCTTGATAAGCCAATTTCCTTGGTGAAGAGGCTACCCTGCTTTGACAACCTTGTAGAGTCGCATGTTTTACTAGCAAGTATGCTTCATCTTGGTATCCATGATCCAATCCACTATATCTTACCCAGTGTATTTGGGATTGATTTATGTGGGGGGCAACTTTTCAATCACCTCCAATATGTACAATAGTAGTGGAAAATACGGTCAAAGCAAATCCACATTAAAAACTAGGTGCAAGCCAAGGAAAGACGGAATACTTAATTCAAAAGTATTTTCATCCATAACCTTTGTGATTGTGTAAGTCCCATATTGAAGTTGTATCAGATTCCTATGGGAGCTTGAGAGGAACTCTTTCTATAAATGTAACCACACCTTATCACCGACATGAAATGTGTGGAACTTGATGTTGGTCATGTCATTGCTCATACTTGGAATACTATTTTTACAATATATCATGAACCTATTATTCAAGGTAATGGATCCATTTAACATATTTGTCTACTCTATATGCATCATCCTAAGCATGGGAGGAAACTATAGGTGAAGATGCAATGGGAAAAGATACATTAATGGGGACTAATGGCTAGAACCCCAAGCATAGCTAAAAAGGAATATGACCAATAGATCCATGGAGGGATTTATTATAGTTGTGTTGAACATATGGAAGTATTTCATAAAATGTATGTAGATGCATAGATTTGTAGATTAGTAATATATGCACAGTCATCATATCGATTGCTTCTATTTATCCATCTATTTGGGGTGAAGAAAAGTCGATGTGTTCAACTTAGTATACATAAGAGACCATAGATTGGACTAGAAGGTACTTAGGAACATGTCATCACTATCTAAAATAATGGTCCAAGGTAGCTAAAAATGAACCCAAACATAATCAATGAAGAGTTTAGACATGGATTTAGTTGTGATACTCTTCTTGCATGTTGCCAAATTGGCCATATTCAAGAACCAATCAATGGCCACAAATACACAAAACATGACATGTAATCCATGGATAATGACTACAAAAGGCTTGTCTAATATAGGGAGAGGAGTGTAAAAACCTTGCTTCTTAATGATTGGCTTAGTGATGTCACAACAATTGCATAATTTGATATGCTAGCTAGAATCTTGTCATAGCTTTGGCCAACAAAAATACTTCTGAAGTAATGTTACTATCTTATCAACACCAAAGTTCACTACCACCTAACTATAATGTGCCTCCCAAATCAACTGGGCATGCTCACTTAATGGAACATAAAGATCACCTAGCTAGTACAAGATCACATTGTAGAGGTGGAAATCTCCAACATTTTTACCTACAATTAGTGTCTGACATGTAGTAGTGAAGTTGGTCTCATCCCGTAGGAGTTAAGAATTATGGTTAGTTCCATAACTAAGGGTTGGCTACGGTAGTCTATAATGTGGTTGGTGCTACCCTTCTTGCACTCGATGTTCAAGAGGAATTGTTGCAAGTATGTGTACCATTTTTTATGGAGACCATTATATAAATCCTCTTATGTTTGCATCATTGCAAAGGCTTCTGATTAGTTTGGATCGTTGTCTCTTTCCCTAAAATATAATGTTTCTTCCATTGACATGTCTACAAGATTAAGTACATCTCATTTTCATAAGTGGGTATCTACCAACAATATCATATATTATTTCACTATGATAAGCCAATGTATGTCTTATTGAGTGAGGAATGGATTGATAACATACTTGAAGGAATCTATCTCAATCTCAAATGGCTAATGCAAGTCTAGCAAAGAGAGGGTTTGTGCAAAGCCCATGCAATATTTTATATACTCAAATGATTTTTGTTGTGACTCAAACTAGGAAAGCTTTTTTTTATGTCCACCATTGGTCACTTGACCTAAGGGACAATAAATATGAGATAACCTCAACAAAAAACTTCAAAAGATGTTAGCGAGACGCAACAAGATATAGAGATATATTAGAGTATTCATCAGGATTGGCCAATCAAAAATGACTTGGATCTTGGTTAGGTCCACATGCACCCCATGTTCATTCATGATGTATCCCAAATATTAAATTGTCTACATGCCAAATGAGTATTTCTCAATATTGTCAGACAACTTATGTTGTTGTAGGGTGCTCAAGACCTATTGAATGTGTTACAAATGTTCTACCAATGTTATACTGAAGATGAGGATATCGTCTAAATATAGAACCACAAAAGATTTCATGAATAGTTGTAGTATATCATCTATCGCCCTCATGAATATTGATGTAGCATTAGTAAATCCAAAATGCATGACCAACCACTCAAAAATAAATTTCTTTACATTTGAGGGTGTTCTTAAATACATCAATTTGTTTGATTCAAATCTAATGGTAGCATGAATTTAGATCAATATTATTAAATAACTTGGCTCCCTTAAGTTTATCAAGAAGATTTTCAATTTGAGAGATCGAGTATCTTCTCTTGATAGTGATTTTATTTAAGGCTTTATAATCAATACAAAATATCCATGTCCTATCCTTATTCTGCACCAACATAATTGGGCTCCCACAGGGGGATGAGCTTAGTAATACAAAGTCTCCATGTCCCATCCTTCTTCTACACTAACATAATTGGGCTCCTATAAGGCAAGAAGCCCAATTAAATGTGGCCCTTTTGAATGAGATCATGAATCCAACATTTTATTTCTTGATTCTCCAAAAGAGAGTGTCTATATATTGGGCCATTAGATAAAGAAGCACTAGATATTGAGTCAATTGATTTTTTTATCTAATAGTGTAGAGGAACTATCATAAGTGAAGCAAAGGTATCTCTATATGCATTTACAATCCTATCCACCCAATTTTGTTTTGTAGAGAGCCCATATGATAAGGCTATGGTGGTCACATTGACCTTCCATTCATATTCTAACTCAACTATGAAGGGGATAAATCTTGTAGCCTACAAGGTTACTTTTGGGCACTATTTTTCCAAGGTTAATGAAATTGTAGTAGTTTGTACTACCTATGTTACCCTATAGAGATGACCTCCCAGAGTAACAATGATAATATAGGGAAACGAATCATAAAAAACATGATGTTTCCACATAAATTTTTTTCCTGAAAGAACATCACAAACTTCGAGTGGGGCAACATCACACAATACTCATCTTTGATGGGATTAATGTTGTATGAAAAGTGACATTGTTGGCTGACGTAAATGTCTTATGCTTGGATAGACGCACGTAGGAGCATATTTTTCCTAAAGAAATATACATCAATAATTTTTAGTTAATATTCTAGAGTATGAAATAAGAGTTTTATGACTCCACCTTGTTATTATAGTGTTGCAAATCCACCTTGTTGAAATAATGCTACAACTCCACCTTGCTATTATAATGTAGCAACTCTACCTTATTGTTAAATGTTGTGATTCTGCATTATTGTTACAATGTTTAGACTCTGCTACAACATTATGGATAATGCTTTTTTATAGTTCCATGTTCCTTACTGTATTCTATGAAAAATCAGTGGATCACCTGTGCGAGGAAATATTAATTGGTTTTGGAAATGGATGAGAAAGATGAATTTTTAGAACTATTCAATTTCCAAACCTTTGTTTAAGAGAAAGGAACAAATTAATGATGAAATATGGGTGAAGTAACAAGCAGAAGAAATAATAAAGCTAAAAAGGATCAAAGGAATAAAGATAAGACAAACATTTGTTTGTATCTAGTGGAGAAAAAAATGATGCATATGTAGAGTCATAGCATAAAGTATGAATGTACACAAATTATAAGAATAAATTGGTGGTCATATGAATAAGAAATAAAAAAAATTCGGTCTCTTATCTTATTTCCTTTAATTCTCAATTCTTCAGTGCATTATTAATTTTTTCTAATTCTATTAAAGCTAGCATACAAGTAATGCACTTTATGGGAAAAGAGCGAGTTCTTGTAGTTAGTTGTGTGCAAAATTATCTACAATAAGTGGTATTATCTAAGATACACATTTGAATTCACTACCATCATCTAATTATATACACCTCTAGCATATATAAATGTCATTAGCTAGTACACAAATCTAATAATCTAATAGGACATCATCATTGTGATCACATCTAACAAAACGCAAACATTGTAATCTAACATCATCACCAAACACATCCTCAAATTAATATAAATCTCATGTCAAATAACTGCTACCACATACACATCTATCTGCAAGAATATTAAATGAACGTATCTAACATGACCTAAAAATATACACATCAACACCAACATATAATTTTTTTTCTTTTCGATAAAGACTATTCTATTAAATAAAAAGGAAAATTATTTACATAGAGGGTTTAACCTCTGAGGGGGTAGCAACCTGCCCTCTATCAAAAACTCTTGCCAGCATACTGTTGTCTGGCATTTACAAAAATAATTGATCTGCCTTAAAACTGTTACAAAAAGTTACAAAAAAAACTGTTGGCATATTCCTTGTGAACTTCTCACACAAACACCTGGACATATTCATTGTAAACGTCTCATACAAACACTTGGACACAGACAAGACTAAACAAACAAACACCTGGACACAGACATAACTAAGCAAACACCTGGACGTAGACATTACCAAAAATGCTTATCTTCCTGAAGCGTGCTGGAAGTCCTGGCGAACTTAATCCTGCGGAGGCAAGCCGAATTCCTTGTCTAGGGTTAGATTGACCCATTCAACCATTACATTGTCCTAAACATCCGTTGCGCTTCTGCCTGGCGGGAGAACCAGATGGAGGATGTTTCCTGTAAAACGCGTTGGCTCGCTATCAGTAACGGGCTCCTGAGCAGACAGGGTCAGGCTCTCCGTGTTCTTCCTTTCCGGGTCATTGAGAACCGCCCCCGATGGGCTACCTGGACTGTTGCTAGGCACCTGGGCGCTCGACGGATCCGTGGATGGATTGTCGGAGCTGATCTGCTCTTCTTCTTCCTCAAAGATCACAGTCACTAAAGCTGAAATGAGCGGCTTGTTAAGCCGGCTCCTGAACTGAAAATGCGCTGAGTGGAAGGAGCTGTTCAGGGAAATGCCCAAATTGTTCAAGGGCAGAGAGGTGGGCGAAACAGGGGCTATGGACGGGCCAGAATTGTCAGAGGGCGGTGAGGGGGGCAGAACAGAGGTTAACGGATTGACATTGTGCGAGACAGAGTCGCCTCTGCTACAAGAACCACCCCTGGAGCCAGTGTTATTGCCGCGTCTGGGGGTGCCTCGAAGGCGCGCATTATCAATTGGGAGTGCTGGCTGAGCAAACATAGATTATAGGTGCGAGGAGGCCAATTGGAGACAGGCAAAACCAAACTTCTAAGCCAGGTTCCTAACCATAAAATGAACTGAAAGGAAGTGGATATAACTGTAAAGAGCCACAAAGGAAATCTAAAAGGAACAGAGGCTGACTTACGGTATCCTCTCACCAGACCATAACCGAAACTAGGATGCAAAGACCTGACCCGGGGAGGCTTCCGAGCTTTGCTCTCTTCCCTAGTACTCCCTCTAATGAGCCATCTAAAGCGCTCCTTAGTGCCGACGACATCCAGGTTCATTTCTTTTATGCTGCACGCGCGGTCCTCCAACCCAAACCAATATTCTCTCTGCGCATTAACACCCCTGCGCAGCGCCATAACTCCCCGTCTCTGTCCACCGTTACTCAGGGCCTTGAATGCTCGCTCCTCATCTGCTCTTAGCCACCTTGACTTGTTGGTTCGCTGGCCAGCTGCCGTCCTAGGCTGTCTTATCATGGGTACGTGGTGCTAACACCCTCATCCGGGTAACACCAACATATAAATTAAGTACATAAACATGAACAAATAAAATGCACCATATATTTATATATATATGGTGTATTTTATTTGTTCATGTTTATGTACTCAATACACAAAGACACGTTACTGCAGTAGAAGAAGATGGATGGTCAATTACTGCATTATCAACATCTGTTGAACTTAGCTGAGGTGGAGGAGGAGTTGGATGGTGTGCAGTGGAAGACAATGGATGGTCAGATATTGTTCCCTCAACATGGTCTGGTGAACTTTGCAGTAGAGGAGTGGGTGGTTCATTTTCTCTATCAGGAGAAACATAAGGCACATCCTCTATCTCTAGCATCTCATCCTCAAGCGACTGATGAGGAGGTGTACTACCAAAAGGATCACTGACACCCTGATCATGGAAATGATATGATGGGTTGGTACTACCAGAAGCATCATGATAACCACCCTCATCATCGTGATCATGATCATCACCCCGATCATCATCACCACCCTCACTTAATGCATCTGCCCCTAGATGATGTCAACCTGCATCCCTCATCACTACCACTTTCCTACTAGATTTGATGATATGCCACATAAGAGACATCATCTCACCGGGAAATCCCCGTAGAGATCCACGAATAGAAGATACATGTTGATATCTCCAGTCCTTGTAGGGTGGACTCCCTACCAAACCAAACCTTCGGCTAATCTATCGTAGTAGTCCATCTAAAATCACATACCAACCCTACAGCCTTGGACACCCACGCCCCCCTGAGGATGTGCCTCACCCTCTTAGGCCTCGCCCATATCCTCATCTCCATCCAGCAGTGGGGGGGAGGCATGTCCCCATCAAATGAGCCGATGTATGCAAAATATATAGTACACAAAATAATTAGAAATGTCATTAAACAATTTAATAAAACAAGTTAAAGAACGTGATAGAATAAATTTTATTCTAATTCATTAAAACAAGAAAATGAAACTAGACTAATTTAAAGAAAACACTAATATTACCTATCTCATCTGGAGGCTCAGCCACTATGAAGAGGATGTTGGGACACCCTCTCCAATAAATTTTTGTGTATGGAAATGCTAACGAGACAAACACATGGTCATGCTCACTAGCCAGTAGTGCCAGTGCCTTGGGAGAAATCCTAGTCGGATACTCTAGCATACTCCTCTTGGGTGTCATCTTCCCCCACATGTGCATCTAGACCTCAATGATCGGTCTAGGAGGGCAACTGTCAAATGTAGGCCTCGTCTATGGAAACCTCTCAAAAAATAAAGAAAAAATCTTGGAAGTGAAAGGGAAGGTCTCCCTCCCATGTCTCAATGCATGAAATCTATCTAAACCCATGCAAAACTACCTCAAAAAAATGGCAGACCATTTGATGAAACATGGCACTTGAATCAAAGAATCAACATAATACAAAAGGGGGAAACTAATGCACTGCCCATCACTACTAGAGTGTGTAATGGTGGTGACTAATAATGAGAGGCACCTAGCCTCCTCTCCAGCAAAATAAGAAATCTGTAGCTGTCGCTTACAGACCTGAAAATCTGATGGATGGACCGCGTGAGGCCCGACATAGCTCTAAGTGTAAGAAAAATGACTCTCAGTTGCAACCCCATGAGGAACATCAGGGAACTAGGGAAAATACCCTCTCTCCTCGATAGGCCAATGATAAACTATATGTCCTCCTCAGTGGGCCTATACTAGGCCCTAGGACTGAAATGGAAAGCCTGCTCCTGGCACTCCATCGATGGAGCATATGCGCCAATAAGACATAATGCGCCTTTAGGGATCTAGCCTCCTCATATTAGTTGAGGAGACCTACATTCCTTAAGAGCGCTCGGGTCGCTGTAGTAATAGGGCAAGGGTATAAATCTCTCTCCCTCTCTCTAGTCTACGATGTTCGGGCCATATTATATGGGTCCGCCTATTGTTCTTTCTCATGTTGTTGCTCCGTTTGCTGACATCTCTGCTACATGATTGACATATAAAATACATCATCCTCATACAGAAAATAAATTTTCTATTATTAAATGAAACATGTATTTATAAATATGGAAACATAACTTTCAATTTAAAAAAAATCATCGTACATTCAAAAATATAGTCATGCACCGACATCGGTGTGCTTTAAACTATAACTGCACTGATATCGATGTGCATATAAGTATGGCGCACCGTTGTTGGTTCACTTATTTAACTTTTGATAACAGTATGGCACACTTATTTCCCGATGCATTTTCATTTATAAAACACACCACAACAATGACGGTGTGTTATGTTCATGCTCCGAAATGCAGTGCACCCTATAAATTTACAGGGCACACCAATATCGGTGTGAGCCGAACATATCGAGCGCACTGTGAGGTGATTTTTTTTTTTTCAAAAATAGTGGCAAATTAAACCTAATCTACAATTCTAATCTGCTAAAAATTAAATTAGAAAGAAAAATAGATATTACCTGGACATTTGGTTGCCAGGGAAGCATTGTGGACATGTAATGGAGAAAAACAAATTTTAGCACGATTTGAAAAAATTGGAAACTCAGAAATTGACCACAGTATGGGATGGTGAGCAAGAGAAGCACTGATGTAAGGGCACTTGTATGTGGCAAGAGTGGCACTGATGCTTTAGAGCTCTCCCGTATTGTAGATGGTAAAAATGAAAATTACGGTCGGGAGGGCTTTTTTCTTTTAATCTTCATTTGATGCATTTCTCTAACAACACTAGTGCGAGATATATCCAAAAGCAACATGTTTATTTTTAATTGGAAAATATCGTGATTATTTTCTCAAGATGCCTCGGGGTGTTTCTATATAGGTATCATACCGTGTTGTGTTTTTACTATAACAACGCTCTTTTTTTAGAAATTAAAAACTTTCTAGTGGTGCGCTTTAGAAAATGCCCTTGGGCGTTTTAATAACTTTATCACACTG
>APFE030477586.1:27842-39404 GCA_000404065.3 Pinus taeda
CCAGTACAGCATCGCACCAGTTGAAAATGGTGCCTCGGTAGCAATCTATCGCCATCCGCATCTGGGACCCGGTGGCCATGTGTAAAGCGGCTACGCCGCAGAGTCTGGTAACTGTGAATGCTATCACCATAAGTTTAGGCTGCGATATGAACTTGATTTCAATCCCCTTCTCCTGGTTCTGGTTGTTACACAACTCTAGCCGGAGGCTAGCAAGGGATTGGCCACCCGGCCTAGTCCCAAATAGAGAAAGGTGTTCGCCCCTGTTGGGCAAACCAGTGAGAAAATATATATCGGAGGCCTCTATCTCGAGCTGGTGGCCTCCAATGTAAAAATGTTGATCCTGAATATTCCATCTCTCGACCAGCCACTCTAGAAATGGCACCTGGGCCCTCATGCTAGGTATGACCCAGTATTTATAAAGACCGCATGCTCTCAATGCATCAATCGTAGGTTGGTGATTCAGCGCGGCCGAATCAACGTCTTCGTGCTCTCTTTCACGCCAATCCAACATGGTGGGCAATCTACACACCAAGAAATGAGCTTAGAAATCATAAAATCAAAAACTGATGGTTGAATTTGAAGGATGGGGTTTGGGGGTGCGCTTTGCACGGGGTACGCACCCCGCCTTCAGAAACAGAGCGTGGGTAAGCACCTGGTCTGAAGGTAGGTTGCGTACCCCGACCTTTTTCCCTTTGAGGAAAAAGTCGAGGTACGCAGGTTACCCATGGGCCACATGCGTACCCCGAGGAGCGCATCCCAAAACCCTAATGCCCCCAAAAAATCAAACTAAGGCTAAAAATCAAATTCTAAACGGATGAAATTGAAGAGGAGGATGTTGTGGATTACCTGAAAGTGACGGCGCTCGATTCCGACAGTCGGATTCTCTGCAAAGTCCACGGGAAGTTTCTTGTCAAAACCCCTTTTCTCTCCCTCAACAGTAAAATGGTAAAAATGACATGGTAAAAAGTCTTTTAATAGGTTTTTTGGATGAATAAATACTAAATTTGTTTATTTTTCACCATGGAAGGACATTTTTCAATGCATTTTTGCTTATCTTAAACAGGTATGAGTAATGTGTCGTTTTTGTGCAGGACAAAGGGATTTTCATGGAAACTTGTCATTTTTCACGAACCAAACATCAGAGTCATCTTTTAAGCCCTTTTCTGACTCCTAAAAAATGAAAAGATTCCCGAGCGTTTCTTTTACACTCGTTAAAACGGAATTAAAAGAGGGTCCCCTTATAGCCCTTTTCTGACCGTAAAAACAGGAAAAGATTGCCGGATTTTTGTCATTTCAAATTCGATACTGGAAATAAAACGACGTGTCCTTGATCACTTTTTACTTTTCAGGTCAAAGACACTAACTATGAAAATATCCTTGGTCGCAAGATCAAGCGGTTCTCCTAGGTATTATTTTATACTTTTTCGGGCTTAGGAGACACAAACTTACGAAAAAGTTCAAATCTGGAGTCTTCTAAGTTTTTCAGACTCTCTAAATATGAAAAACACCGAGTTTCTCCTATACTGGACTCGTTAAAATTTCACAGTAAAGGACCTGTTCTATTACAAACAGGAAAGGACCACTCCTTCTTTAGGGTTCGAATCAAAAACTAAGTTGGACTCATCCGAAGGATGAGCTTACAAACAAGCATATGTTATCCTCCTCAAGCTTGTAAAAAACAAAGAGGTACTTGCCAGAAATGGTGTGGGAAAAATGAGAAGAATGATCCTATTTAATATATTTTTGTCTCAAAAATAAAACCTTACTACCACTCTTGAACACGACACTTATTCATTCACCTGGGTTGGGAAATCACTTGTCTCACAGTTGATCAAGATCATTTGACATCTTTAGCTGGGTTATGGGAGTCGACTTTGAGTCATTTGTTGCCAAACCATCTGTTGTGTCGTTATGTGTTCAAGAGGTCTGTAAACAAAAATTCAACCGCAAAATACTTATCATTCATTGTGTCATCATTGAGTCAGTCCTTGCACCAACATTTCTTCAACTTGAGCTATGATTTCATGTTGTGGGCTTGCCTGTGACAGGTCGCTTTCTATCGACATCAACACATTATCTAGAGAGCTGACTTAGAAATCGTCAATAACTTGGAGTCTGCATGCATCAATGGCAGGTTTCTCGCCTTCGACGTCAGTTTTCATCATTGACTTGCGATCGAAGGATCCCATGAAATGTTCGACTTCGACTCATTCATTCACATCTCATGGATTGTGCTGGGTACTTTGAGAACCATTAACATTACTGGTGGTCTCTCTCATGCTTGTTAACAGTTTACATCATTGACTAGTAATCAAGTGGTTTCTACCATGTTCGACATCAACTCATTTATTTTCACATGGTTAGAATCGTACCAATTCGGGGAGCAGAAATGAAGACCCTGGATCTAGTTTCCACCATCCAGGCTGCAAGGAGTTTTGTATTCATTATGTTGTAGACCAATCATAAACAGATGGCTGCGTCCATACTGTGTCTACACGAGTCTATGATTATGATGTATTATGAAATCATTCCTGTATCAGAATAGTTACTCTGTTAGTTAAAAGTTTTGATCTGAGTATGGGAATGCCTACCTCAGCGATGATATAATCTTATACATGTATTTTGTGTTGAAAATTGCAAGTTCTAACCGGGCTCTCCACGAGATAATCCTCGAAATGATAAAGTACTTCACCCTTCCTAGATGATATAAAACCCTTATCTATTACACGCTTCGCACTTTAGGGGGCAATCTATTACACTGAAATTTTTCACCATGACTATCTGCAGTTAATATGGCTCCATCAATAGTCATATTATCCTCCTTGTCAAGCCTTATACCTTTTCTCTTCATGTCAAACTTCAAAAAAAGAGAAAGTCACTTAAAAACATGTTTATCTCTTGGTACGCAGGTTCTCTCTACCTTGCCTGCGTGTACGCATCCCAAACACAGTGTGCTTGCGTACTTGTATGCTTTGTAAGCCAAAGGATGGGTGCGTACCCCTGTAAAGGTCAAAAGGC
The DNA here is from genome assembly GCA_000404065.3 of Pinus taeda. Lineage (NCBI taxonomy): Eukaryota > Viridiplantae > Streptophyta > Pinopsida > Pinales > Pinaceae > Pinus > Pinus taeda. Next base: position 30,861 of record APFE030477586.1, read on the forward strand.
GCGGAGTTTCATCTTAAAAAAGTTACTTGTGGTCATTTCTAGAGCATTCTAGAAGATTGTTTGACGTGTATTGAGCGCCTCCAGATGGTTCATGCATCCCTATGAAAGAGGAACGTATCCCATCAAGAGAGGAGCTACCCCATCCAAAAGAGGAGTATCCCATTGATGTTGGAACTGAATAACTTCCTCTAGAACACTATAAATACAGGGATTGGGCCAGAGGAGGAGAGGTTGAAAGCTGAACATTCCAAAGGGTAGATGCTGCTGGAATTAGGACTTCCTTGTAGAAGCTTGTGAGGAGAGATTACCATCCTTTCTTGTTTCATTTGGAAGTGGGTGAGCTTGTCAAAGTAAAGGAAAACTATTGCTGGACCCTGGGAGGAACTTGCACAACACCAAGGCTCAGGTTGTAATGGTTTCTTTTGTTTCCTATTAATACAAATAAGTCCATTCTTCTCAACAATTTGTTATTAATGAGTTGTTTCATATACTCCTTGGTCTATATGTTGAATATGTTTTATTTTATGAGATATTCGAGTGCTATGTAATCATTTGATTGTTAGTGAATGCAGGTTTCGAAGTGAAGGGGGAGCTCATCTGAATCAACGAGGCTAGACTACTACAACAGCGTTGGACTACAGGTAGGATCTAAAACACTTGGTTTCTCATGTGATAAATGCATGTTTAGAGAAGGATTGCTCTTAATTGTCTTGTTTGTCACTAGAAAGTCTTAGGCTTCTAGGGAGGTTGGTTTTGTCTGCAAGATTAACTCTTTCCGCATGACAAGTTGATTGTGGGAGATTTTGTGGATCATTTTCATGCTGCCAGGACTATGTAGGAGATCTGCCTCTTCTCTTTCATTTAAGGTCATTCTTTTTCAGTGTCAAGCAATTTTTTTTAGTTTTTTGGGGTCCCTAGAGAAAATATACCTCGCCCTCAAATCAACACAATTTACAAATTTGTTTCATCAGTTTTACCCAAAATATCTTCAGTTTTTGCATGAAATGGATCCTAACTAAGCCTGTGGTGTGATTTTAGACTTTGATTGGATTAGAATGGATATTACTTGCAATGAAAGAGAACATGAAGAATAGGATATGGTTTCCCTAAATGATCTTGGTACTGTTGAGGCCCTAAGAGATTGTGGGTTATTCAAATATTTCAGATTATCCAGGATGAGGCAACAGTTAGAACTATTGTAGTTCTTGCTTCATTCAAGGGATCTAGCGAAACAAGATTTTGACATAAGGGGAAAGGTCCTCCCTATATTGATAGATGATATTTACTTCCTAATAGGATTGTCGAGACGTGGTGCCCCCATTTCTCTTTTAGTTTCTTCCCGTGGGGGTGAATTAGTGAGGAACTACGTTCAACAATTCTATCAGTTAGGTACACAAACAAGCAAATATGGGGAGATAAACATCAGGGATGTTCGTGATTTTCCCTTACGAATAATCCTCTTAAATATGGTAAAGTTGGCGGGTAATGAAAGACTTCATTTGGCAAATAGATCATACATGCAGTATGAACTTGAGCATCTTGATCCAACTATATTTAACTAGTGTGAGGCAATACTTTCTTCAACAAAATAACTACTGACTAAAGTAAAGAGAAAAAAGATGAAATTTTTTGGCTATGGTTTCATCTTGATTACTTTTATCTTGGAGAGAATTCCATTGATGCAACCTCAGCATGCGTCACTGAGTTTAGCTGGTCCTAGAGATCCATGGATGTAGAGATGGGATGAGTTGATGGCTTAACATGTTGGTTAGTCATCAATCTCATTTCCTCTTGCATTCTTCAGTTGGCTTCGTTGACAACACATTCTCATCGAGGAGCATCCATATGTAGGGATGGATTTTCGTGGAGATCCATATTTGAGATTATCAGTGGGTGCTCAATTGGGTGCTATAGGTAAATTATTTTGACCATGTGTTTTTGATTTTTTGAGTTTTTACATTTTCTTGTGTTTTTTGATGTTTCCAAGACTAAACTAAAAATATCCTCATGCATATAGATGTTGGAATTGTTCAACCAATTGGTCATCAACAAGAGTGTTTTGGGAAGTTTTAGTGTCTACGGATAAACACTTAAACCCCCAGACTAATAGCTAAGTCTAGAACAATAGTTTAAAGAGTTCTCTACTTTTCCTATGATCAACAGATTAAATAAAAGGCAAAGAAGCCTACCTATGGCCTTCACTTGTTCCTTATATCCCTTGACCAATTCTGTCGCTGCTCTCTGTACTTAATCCACTTAAAGAGTACTTGCACATAGATAGAAGCCAACAACCAATCAAAGCATATGATAATGATATATTGGTTAAACATAGCATGGAATGAAGTACATGATATACATATGAAAGCATAAATGAATAACACAAGCATATGGAAAAAGATTTGAACACTTTATTAGTCAAAGGAAGAGTTACAACCCATTACTTGATTCAACATCACTCCTCCCGTTCAATCCCATCCTCTCCTCATAACAAGAAAGACACTTTGACATCATTACAATACTTGAAATCAACTCAAGTCTCATACTAACAACATCTCCATATAATTCAATAATTTCTAGCCCCTGATCACTTAGATGAGTGGTCTTTTTATAGGTGAATGAAGGAAGTTATGCCATAAATGGTGATAATGAATTCCCTCCCAAACTTATAATTTAGTTCCATGAAGGAAGGGATAAGGGATTGATGTTCCTTAACTCCCTTCGTCATCCAAATACGAGCTCAAAGGAGTGTATAGGTTTGAGAAACTTCTAGAGGCATCCAATGGATAAGGAATCTTTCAAATCCCAATGGAAATTCACTCAAATTCTCACAACGCAGGCCAAAGAGGGACCAAGTGCACTGCATAGCACCTTGTCAATGTATTATTTGCATTGAAACGCACCGTAATGAAGGCCTACTTGCATTGATCTACTTAGAGGCAGTTTTTGGATGATTTTGGTCATGAAACTTCTTGGGAATCTAGGCATTATGATGGTTGACTTCTTTAGGCCATGAAACAACTGAATTAGTGTTTGATGGGCCCTAATAGCACTGATTTTTAGGTTGGGATTGATGTACCCAAATGGATTTGTAACAATTTCCCCCTAAAGCATGAAGTCAAAATATATATGTCGAGTGAAATGCTTTATCATTTGGAGAGGAGGTTTCAAAGTGGAAGGTGACTTGCATCAATTACAATATATATCTATAATATATATATATATATATATAATATATATATATATATATATATATATATATATATATATATATATATATAATATCATGATAATTTGATTTTTTCTCATGAACTAGCTGAGGGAAGGCATACCCGTGCTTAGCTTAGAAACTTTCATTACATGTACAAATATAGTCATCTACAGATATAGACCCATGAATGGTTGACCATGAATGTAAGGTCGTTGTACATTTGATAGAGTACTCCTGAATATATCGTAGTGTGGATGGATGAAACTAGATCTGGGGTATTCAATATCGTCTAATATTTTGCTCAAGTACAAATCTAACCATGTGAATAGATGTTCTAAAGTCGAACATGGGAAGACATCATCTGATTACCAACCAATGATGTAAGCCATTAACAAATGTGAGAGGAATCACCTATAATGATAATGACCCTCAAGGTACTACAATAAATTTTGCATGGTGTGAATAAATGATTTGATGTCAAACACCATACAAAGTCTTTCGATCGAAGGTCAGTGATGTCAACCTAACGTCGGAAGCGAGAAACCTACCATTGATGTATGCAAGCCTCAAGGTACTGAAGGGGTGTTTTGAAGTTAACTTCATGGATGATGTGCTAATGTCGACAAGAAGCGACTCATCGGAGGAGGGCCTTGATATATCCCACATCAGCGACACAAAACAAGGTGAATGATTTTGAAGATGAAAAATCGACTAATGACACAAGGTTCATGAATGACGGTCATGAAAATGAAGGTTTACGGTATTGCGAAGGATGAAGTTTGAACTGAATGACTTCTCTTGAACATGTCGGTGACACTACGATGAATTGGTAGCATTGACCCAAAACAAAATAATTGATGGTATGATAGACCAACGGTGTGATAACCATCAAGCTGAATGACCCAACCCACATAGTCATAGTGATGAGGTGAAAGTGTCATGTTGAAGAGCGACTTGCTACCATAAAGTGTTTTCCCTTTTCCCAATTTTCCCGAGTCATTGTTGACCAGTACCTCTGTATTTTTTATCAAGATTGAGGAGGATAAAATGCTTTCTCTATAATTTCACCCTTCGGGAAAATCCATCGCTATTTGATTCTTTAACGAGTCTATCGAAGGTGAAATTCGGTCTCGTCTAGATGGAAAAGTTTGTCACTATTTGATGTTTTTAATGAGTTTAATGACAAAGATAACTTGGTCCGTTTCATGTTTAGAGAGTTTGAAAAGGTACGAAAAGGAAACTCCACAAGTTCTTTTCCGTAAGTTATTCTCTCAAGTCTGAAAAAGCATAAAATAATACAAGAGACATATTGTTTCCAATCCTTTAACGAGCTGGAAAAGACAAGTGCTCGATAATATTTTCATATTTAGAGAGTCTAAAAAGAGCTTAAAGAGGACTCCAAGGGGGTTCCTTTTTCATTTTTAACAAAGCTCGAAAAAAGATAAAAGTTTGCTTTGTTGTCAAAGATGTTCAGTTTACATTTAAGCACGTAAGGTTCTACATTTCAGTTGTTAGACCTGCTCAAAACACCATCAAAATAGATGACAAATACCTATTCCATGGATAAAAATGAATAAAACTAATGTTTACTTGATCGATGTGCAAGAAATAAACATAAAAATAAGTTTTACCATTCATTTTTACCATTTCAATTTTACCCTTTATTTTGGTGCTCTGGAGCAGTTTTTACCTCAAATTTCGTTAGCTGATTATGGAGGATTTAGTGGACCGTTCCTCATGCCATCCAGACCAGGTAGGAGTATCTATGTTCTCCTTCATTTCATTCCATTTATTTTTAGTTTTAAGCAAAATTTTGAGTTTTTGAGGCACACAGGGTTTCATTTTTCAAACTTTGGATCAGCGCACCCTTTTAGAATCAAAAGGTGTGTTGCATTGCACACACCCAGAAGGCTATATTCATTGCAGCACATTGTCTCTAGGGGGGGGTGCGCTGGGCAGAAAAACCAAATTTACATAGTTGTTTTTTCCAAAATTTACCGTTGATTTTTTTTAATAATGGATCCTAATATGTCTAATGGTTGCATTGCAGACATTCATCGAATAAAAATGGTGATTATATGGAGAGAACAAGAGCATGAAGGACGAGATATGATTTCCCTAAATAATCAGGGTATGGTTGAGGCCCTAAGGAATTGTGGGTTACTCAAGTATTTTTGATTATCTAGCATGCAACAACAAATTGAGCTTTTATAGTTCCTTGTTTGATCTTGGGATCCTATCGATCAAGGATTTCACATCAGGGACAAAGTGATCCTGTTTACCATCGATGATATATACTCTATGACCAGACTATCAAGGTGGGGTACCCCCATCTCACTATCAGGATTTATAGGATCAGTTGAATCAATAAGAGACTATATACGACAATTCTGTAGAGAAGGAGCTCAACCTAGCAGAGATGGAAAGATTAACATCAGGGATGTTAGTGATTTACCATTGAGTATGATTCTCTTTACCCTTTCCAAACTGGTTATTAGTGTGACACTACATTTGCAAAATAGATCATATATGCAATACGCATTAGAGTGTTTAGAGCCAAAAGTGTTCAACTAGTGAGGTAATTCTTTCATCCATGAAAGAACAATTGACCAAGGTAAAGAATTAAAAGACAAAAAGATTTGGCTATGGGTCGATCCTGATTTCTTTTTCCCTAGAGAGAATACCACTTATGCAGCCACAACTCATTTCACTGGGAGTACCTAGACCTAGAGATCCATGGATGTAGAGATGGGTAGATCTTATGGGTAGATATGTTGGTCAGTCATTGATCTCATCTACCCTTGCATTATTTGAATGGTTTGATCGACAGGATATGGCCTTTGCAAAATATCCATATTCATGAATGGATTTCCATGGTGATCTGGATTTGACGCTACCAATTGGGGCATAGTGGAGTGCTATAGGTAATTTTTTTTACCAAAGTGTTTTTGATTTTTAAAGTTTCTACGATTCTTTTTGTGTTTTTTGATTATTTCCAAGACTAAACAAAACATTATTTTAATGTATGCAGATGTTGGACCTATTCAACCTATGGGATACCAATGAAAGGTAGGTGGGCTAACGTAGAGACTTGTTGGGAGAGCAGTTCTCCGAGTCTTAGACTTAGCCGAGACATTGGCTGAGTTACAGGATCATATAGAGGATTTGACTCTAAGCATTCTGGATGTCTGAATCAAGGAATTTCCTATGCGACTGTAGCACCACACCATCGTTGTGCTGAGTCATTGGATGAGACTCTTACATATGATAGCATAGGATGTGACCTGTTATTGTTGACACCTAATCCTTACGATTGGGTGAATTTATGTAAATAGTTTAATTAGGAATGTGAACAGTCATCAGAAGATGAACTGAGTAGTCACACCTTTTTGTATATAACAATATCCTACCTAATGAAATGAATGGAATCAATTTTACTGCCTTTGGAGAGTTATTGCCTGGCCTGACATGGTATCAGAGCCAGTTCTCAAAAGAAGTTGTAACTCCCTTCATTTTTTGGCTACTGTGGGTTGTACGTTGTTCTGAGCACTGTCCTCTGTTGTTTTGACCTGAGCACTATCCTCAATGCCTCTGTCCTCTGAAGGATTAATTTGGTGAATGATTACTTGTTTCAGAGTGGAAGGAAGAAGAACGCTTCTGTTGAATCGACATACCACTGGTAACATAACTGTTTTTCACGCTACCTGAAATACGTTTGCTTCTTTGAGTATTTATACAAATGACTGCCGTCATTTCAAATGAATGACTGTCATATCAATGCGTATCAATGAGTGACTGTGATATCAATTCATTTAAAATGAATGACTATCGTATCAATGTGTATCAATGAATGACTGTGGTATCAATGCGTTTCAAATGAATGAATGTGTATCAACGCTATAGAAGAATATGACACTGCTTAAACTATGAGAGACCAGGAGCTTATGCAGCGTATTATTGAACTGGAAGTCCATTGAGGTGGTGTGTAAGTCGAAAGGAATGCATCATCTGCAGCACGGGCCTTCTATGGTCTATTCCAAGAGACTTGTAAAATTTTATACAACGCTGTCATATTTTATAAAATGCTGTCATATTTTATGAAAATTATGCAACCAATGTTTACATGAACAGAACAACGGATACAAGTTTGGAATGGTTGGGACAATGTGTACAAGTATGATGAGTGATTTCATCGACAGCAAAACAGAGTGGAATCTATTTCACAAAAATAAAAATGCAGAGTTGCTATTTTAAATAAGTTTGAATGTTGTTTTAAATAAGCACAATGGAAGTAACATTCGAATGTGTCAGAATGTGGGTGAATAGTATCAATGTGCAATTTTTTTAAATCGTTTGAATGGTATAGTTACAGCATGTTACCCTGTTGTGTTGTATAGTTAAAACATTGAAGTGATATGTAATATATAAATATATTACATTTTAAAACATTGAAGTGATATGTAATGCATAATATTTGAATGAAATGCTGATGATTTTATCAAACATTGGAGGGATTTGAAGAAAATAAGTTTGGAGAAAATATATTGCATAAAGTTGTAGCGTGAGGAAGAGATTTTAAATCTTTTGAGAATGCCCTTTTTGAGAATAATTTCACTGTATATTGGTAGAAGTATTTTTTCTATCAGCAGAAGTATTTTTTTTTACATAATGCATTCAACCATCTCTATGGTAGGAATAGTTCTCGCTGGCAAGGAGAACTAGCCTGAATGGTCCCAGATGATAAAACACACCATCATCTTCATTGAGTTGTGGAAAGGAGTGTGTGTCAGAGAAGGAGACAATGACCCAGTACAGCCTACCTCAGACAAAGAGCTCGTCATTTGGGAAAACAAGAACAACAAAGCTTATGCATTAGTTGCAGCATATGGAAATGAAGAGGTGAGTCACCATATTTCATCATATTCAACTGCCTTTGAAGCTTTACAAAAGTTGAAAGAACTCTATGACTCACATTTTTCACTTGAAGTCGTCCAACTCAAGATTAAACTCTTCACTCTTGAACTACAAAATAATGATCCTCTTGCTCTTGCATCTGAAGTAAAGTCTATAATGCATGATATCAAATCCACTAAGGTTGAGATGGATATCCCTCTTATTTCTTTTCTCAAGGCACTTTATCCTACTTACTCCAATTATCTTGAGTCTTTGCAAGAAAATGGAAATCTCAAAGATATAACCTTTGACTCTCTTCTTAAAACGTTTGCTGAAAGAGAGAAAGCTTTTGGAAAGAAGACAACCCCTGAGTCTTCTGAAGAGACTGTGTGCCTTGCTCATAAAGAAAAGCATCCTGCTCAAGATTCTACAAGAGGAAGAGG
>APFE030477586.1:42156-56499 GCA_000404065.3 Pinus taeda
GAACGGTTGGAAAGTCCATCAAATGGATGTAAAAACTACCTTCTTGAATGGAGATCTAAAAGAGAATGTTTTTATGTCCCAGACTGAAGGATTTGCTATGAAAGGACATGAACATAGAGTATGAAAACTTGTGAAGTCCTTGTATGGCCTCAAACAAGCACCATGAGCCTGGTATGAAAAACTAACTGAGCATCTTCTGAAACTCAACTTCAATCATTTTTATCTTGATGATGCAACTTTATTTGTCAAGAAAGTTGGAAAAACAGTTGTATATCTTATGGTATGTGTAGATGATCTTTTAATGACAGGGAAAATGAAAGCTACATTGCATCCATAAAGAAGGAATTGGGGAAAAGTTTTGAAATGACTGATTTGGGCTATGTTCATTACTATCTTGGCATTGAAGTAACCCAACATCCAAAGTCCATATTTCTTTCTCGAAAGAAATACATAGGAGATTTGTTAAACACATTTGGCATCACAGAGTGCAATCCTCTTACCACTCCAATGGAACAAAACTTAAAGCTCACATCTATTGAAGGAAAGGTGAGGATGCAACAAAGTATAGATGCCTTGTAGGAAGTCTCAACTACCTTACTACTACCAGACTAGACATTTCCACAAATGAGCAAATTGCAGACATCTTCACCAAAGCGCTTGGAAGAGAAAAACTTGAAAGATTCAAAACGATGCTTGGACTCACCAACATCCCTCCAGATTAAGGGGGAGAATGTTGATGCCTAATCCTCACGATTGGGTGAATTTATGTAAATAGTTAAATTAGGAATGTGAACAGTCATCAGAAGATGGACTGAGTAGTCACACCCTTTTGTATATAACAATAGCCTAACTAATGAAATGAATAGAATCAGTTTTACTGCCTTTGGAGAGTTACTGCCTGGCCTAACAATTATCATGAAGAACACTAGTCTACTTAGATGTTTTTGCATACATTTTTAGTTTTTGGCTTAGATGACCAATTTTTGTCTTGGACACAAACTATTTGTAAAAACTATTAACACCTATTTTACTTTATGAGTTTTATTATGGTTAAGTGATGCAATCCTATTCAATTGATGATGTGAACTAAAAATATTTACTTTACATATGTCACACATGTCTATTTAACACATAATTTGCTAGAGAATCAGTTAATGTGTTTAGATTTATGGAAATATGATGATATTGAATAAACTCAAAATACCTTTCCAAAATATGAACTCTAAGGAACATGCGATGAATTGATAGGTTTTGGACAGTATAAATGCCAGTAAGTTGTTGTACAATGAGTTGTGAGTCTAGCCTTGATTCGGTGTATGCCAAGTGAAATGGCATCAGAGAGGAGTTCAATCAATGCACTATACTAAACGATGTTGTTTGTCGATTGTTCAATACATATCCCTCTAAAAGTCACTAACTCGCCGCTTGGAGTGAAAATGGGCCATGTTGCAGAGGATAATTTTTGCGTACTACGACTAGCCCCATTGGAGTAACCAAAAAATGGTTCTGAAAAGTTAGATATTTGCACCAAATGCAAAGTGGATTACTTAACCAAATAAGAACTCTAAAAGAAACACACACACACATGCAATCAATGCATATATACAGTGAGTTTTACTATACTTAACTAAGCATAGTAACATTTAAGGTAAAACCTATTTCGAGGCTGTGACAATGGAATCCCATCATAGTCCACTAACTCGTAGGCACCGTTCATCAAAACGCACTTAACAATGTAAGGGCCCATCCAAAGCAGTTCAAACTTTCCTACGCCAAGCTTATCAAACTCCTGGTCATAAAGCAAGACCAAGTCACCTTATGAGAAGAAATGAGGCTTGACATTTTTATCATATTGCACCTTCATATGTTTCTTATGCACTTCGTTAGCCAACGTAGCATGATGACGGGTTTCATCCAGATGGATTAACTCTAAGAAACATTCTTCTTCTTCATAAGTGTCAGGTAGTAGGTCAATCATGAGTTTGAGAGACGAGATTTCACATTGGATTGATAAGACTACTTTCAATCCATACACCAATTAAAAAGGTGTAAATCCAGTCGTATTTCTCACCGAGGTTCGATATGCTCACAGAGCTGAGTACAGGATTAAATGCCAATTTCTTTTATGAACTCCAATCATTATTTGTAACATACGCTTTAGGACTTTGTTGATAGCCTCAACTTGTCCATTAGCTTGCGGGTAGTTTGGAGTAGAACTATCATGTGATAGTCCTAACTTGGCAGTCAACTCAACCATCATTTGATTGCGAAAATGCGATCCATGATTTGTAACTGTGGCTTGCGATATACCAAACCTGGTAACCACATGGTTGAAGAAAAATAAAGTAGTCATTTCACCACTATTGTTCAATTTTGGCATTGCCTAGGCCCATTTGGTAAAATAGTCAACGATGACTATAATATACCCATGCCCCTCAGTCGAGGTGGGGTTATATGTCATAAAGTCAATGCCCCATTTGGACAATGGATCCATAGCAACGACTGGATGTAGTGGTGCAGGAAACAATCTCATTTTTCAGTCAAATATCTGGCAAGCATGGCAACTTCTGACAACAATAATGCAATCTTTGAATATAGTTGGCCAGAAGTGAGTAGCATGGAGAATTCTCTATGGGATAGTGTAACTAGATAAATGCCCCCCACAAGCACCTGAATGACACTCAGTAAAAAAAAAAATCAGCTTCCTCATGAGTGAGGCACTTACGTAAAATCATATCAATACCACGACTATAAAGTGTATCACTAACGATCAGATAATCTTTGGCTTGGTATCGAGTACGTCATTGTTTAGAGTGAGAGGTATTAGACCAAAAAGCTTAGGTCTGGAGATAGATCAGTATATATCCATACCATGGATCGTTTGACGAGATAAGAAATAGAGACTCATCCAAGATTGATGCTTCTGATGTTAAATCATTAGAGGATGAGGGAAGGTCACAAAGTAACTCAGCAAAGACAAGAGATTTGTTTTATTTAGAGTTGATGAATTCTAAATCAAACTCCTATAAAATTACTATCCATTTTAAATATTTTCCCCCAGTAATTGACATGAAAAAATGTATGTCATAGGGTTGCAATCCGATATAATGGTAGTTTTACAAAGGAGGATATAATGATGAAATCTCTATATAGCTTGAATGACTGCCAAAGCTAACTTTTCAACCTAGGAATGCTTATTTTCTGTATCATTGAGATTACAATTCAAGTAATAAATAGGATGTTCAATCCACTTTCTTCTTGGACTAAAACCATACCAATGGTTGTATCTGCAACAACGAGATACAAGTAATAGTATTTTTGATAGTTTGGGGCATACATTAATGATGTTGCAATGAGGGAATCTTTGAGAGAATCAAAGGAAGCTTGCACAACCAAATACCAATGGAAGAGTACCTCTTTCTTCAATAGACATGTAAAATCTTTAGCCATCTCAACATAGTTTGGAATGAACCTCCTCAGAAAGTTTGCCTTCCCTTAAAGTCTCTGTAACTGTAAAAAATTTGAAGGTGAAGGCAAGTCAAGGATTGCCTGAAACTTAATTGGATCAAGTTGAATTCCATATTTTGAGACTACGAATCCAAGCAATCAACCAGAGCCAACACAAAGCACACACTTGTGTGGATTTAGTCTTATCTTGTAGTGTCAACAACATAAAAATATTGCTCTCAAAAGTTGCAGGTGATCAGACTGCTTTTGTGAATGAGCAAGTAAATCATCAAGATAAGGTTGAACAATGTGATTGATGTCATGGAAGGCATAATTCATTGCCCTCTGAAATGTAGCTCCTACATTCTTCAAACCAAAAGGTAACTTCCAATAGGCGAATGTGCCCTAAGGACATATAAAATATGTTTTAGATTGGTCCTATGGGTGGATTTTGATTTGATTGTAGCCAAAGAATCCATCCATGAACAAAAAGATTTCACATTCGACACATTCATCAATAATTTGGTTAATAAAGGATGTAGGATAATTGTCTTTTGGACATGCTTGATTTACATCCCTATAATCGATGCACACTCGAATTGTCCCTTGTTTTTTCATCACTTGAACAATGTTTGATACCTAGTCGATAATAGGTACAAGAAAAATGAAACCAACACGCAAAAGTTTTTCAACCTCTGCTTTAATGGCAACGACTTTCTTAGGAATGAATAGCTGAAAGCCACTGTCATATTGGTTTGACATCAAGGTACATTTTAATCTCATGTTCAACAATACCTTAGCCAATTCCTGCCATCTCCACGTAAGACCATGCAAAAATATCCCTAAATTCAAGAAATAGAGCATGGTAATTATCAAGTTCCAATGGAGAATAGGATTTGCTAACATGAATGTTCTCTACAATATTAGACTTGGTTGAAAAGTTTATAGAAATTGTTTCTTCTATGTTTGACAAATTACACTTAGAATCTACAGTTTTTATTCTAATAGAATTCGACACGAAATCAACAATTGATGAGTGTTTTAACTCATTTGAATAATCTTCATTATCATCTTGAAGATTGGAATAATGATGATAACTATCCCATAGTTCATCTCCTATCATCATGGATTAGATGATTCCTTCATTCGTGGAATGTATACGTGAAAAAGGATCCCAAGAGGTACCACATTCTAATGGCCTATCTACCCATACAAAAGTTGAGTGCAGATTTGGGTTTACTGCACAAGCTCGAAATATTGATTGCTATGATAACTCAATGGGACTTAACAAAAATACCCCATCCTTATCGTCAACTTCAAATTGGTTGGAAATCCTCCTTAAATCAGATGAGGTGGAGGAAATCATGTTGCATGTTTCTACTCTTGCCACTTTTGCCAAATTGGATGGTGACGGGAGGGTAAAAGTACCCATTAGGGAAGGATATTTAAAGATACCTACTCCAACACTTTGAATTGATAGCAGGGTTCCATGTACCAATGGAATACTTCTCGCAGCCTATGAACTATTGGAAAAGAAGGCTAGCTGATCAATGACTGTGATTCCACCCTTAAAAGGGAATGAAATAGTACGAAAGTATGTGGAAACCACAACAACCATATGTTTGGCTCCTATACTACTAGGTTAACCCCTTATTGTTATTAGTACAACCCCCTTATTATATTGATGTACCCATATACTGCCCATATTGTTACTATTGTGCCCCATAGAAGCCCACTATTGTTATGATTGTGCCCTTACATTATTATTGTTATGTTGGCTCTAATTATATTATGACCCCTTAGACTCCTATATATAGAAAGGAGTTATTTTCATTTGTATCATCAAAGAATTTTCATTTGTGTAATGTAAAGGAGGTTTCCCCCTTAAAGAGGCTGAATTCTAACGCGTTCAACTATCTTTTCTATCTTTTTGTAAGTTGGTTTCATAACATTTGGTATCAGAGCTTTGGATTATATGGTTTTACTGCTCTAAGTAGGTCATCGTGGCATTTTCGCTATAACTTTTTTCTTCAATGTTTCAGAAGAAAAAAAAAAAAAAAAACCATTTGAGATGAGATTATGCTAAACCTTGTGTTTGAATTTCATAGATTTTCAAACTATATTTGCGGAGATATGATCTGAGGAAATTGGTCTTTTTGCAGACTCCTGAATTACATTCCAAGCAGGTGACCTAGGGAAAATTGTCATAACATTCTCATTGAGCATCAGATTGAAATTTCATAAGAAGGTACAAAAAGAGGACGGACTGTAGTTTCCTATGTACATCTTTCAGATCCTAAGGTCAAAACAGTGATATGTAGCACCTCATACAAATTTTCTCTTCTGAAAAGGTATATAATCAGGTCATCTTGGGAGATTGTGCATAACTATTTCGTGGAGAATCTAAATTTGATCAGACTGGTAGCATTGGAAAGAGGATGCAGAGCGTTACCATAGGTCACAATTTAATAACTGGAAGAACCAAAATTACATAGTTATAGTCATTTCAATATCGAGCTCCTAAAATCAAGAAAAGGTGAAATGAGGAAGTTCGATGGCAAGGATCTGGTAAATTGGATACTTTAGATGAAGCAATATTTTGATCTACATGGTGTACCACTGTTACAGAAGGTATGTATTGCATCTTTGTATTTAAGACCTGATCAATTTTTATGGTATAAAAGGGCTTTTTTCTCATAAACAACTTGTTAAGTGGTCAATTTTCACAGAGGAAATGATAGCACATTATCAGGATACAAAGAGCAACACCAGAACAATTGGAAATAGTAAAAGGGCTTTGTTACATAGTGGAAAGTAAAATTATGGCAACAAGGAAGTCTACGCCTCACAACTATAAAGATGGAAGTGTTGTTTCTCCTAGCCTTCCACAACCTACAAGGGTTACACCATAATAATTAGAAGAAAAAAGAGAAAAAGGGCTTTGTTACAATTGTGATAGCAAATGAACTAAATGTCATAAGTGTGTTGAGAAGAAATTGTTTTACATAGAGTATGAAGAGGAGGAAGAAAAGGATCAAGAAACATAAAAAGAAGAGGATATATGCCAAGACCCAACCCCAGAGAAAGAAGAAATGAATAAGACCATATCTTGTAAAGCATTGACAAGAATTACCACTCCTAAATCTCTCAAGATAGAATGAAATATCAAGAAGAAAAAGGTGCAAGAAGTGAAAGATCACAGCGAGAAAGAAGAAATGAATCCAACCATCTCTTGTAATTCATTGGTCGGAATTACCACTCCTCAAACTATAAAGATAGAAGGACATATCAAGAAGAAAAATGTTCAAGAAGTGAAAGATCACATTGAGCATCATGAAATGAATTCGACCATATCTTGTAAAGGATTGGAAGAAATTACCACTCCTCAAACTCTAAAGATAGAAGGACATACCAAGAAGAAAAAGGTTCAAGTAGTGTAAGATCAAGTCAAGCATCAACAACAAGTTCTCCAACTTTTAAAGGATAACGCCACTTTGGTGCAAAATCGAATGAAACAATAGGCAGATCAACATCGTAGTGAAAAATGTTTTGATGTAGGTGACTAGGTATTTTTACTGCTACCTCTCAAGCAAGCTATTTATGAGAAGGAAATGTTGGCAATACTACATGCACTTAAGAAATGGTGACCTTATTGAATGGGAAGACACTTCAAGGTAAAAATGGATCATGATAGTCTTAAATACTTTTTAGAACAACTATTATATTTAGAAGAATAGAAAAAATGTGTCACAAATATGTTGGGTTATGACTTTGACATCATCCAAGAATTGTTCTTTTGTGTAATGTAAAGGAGGTTGCCCCCTCGAGGAGGTTGAATTCTAAGGCGTTCATCTATATTTTCTATTTTTTTGTGAGCTAGTTTCACAAAGATGTTGGGTTATGACTTTGAAATCATCTGTAGAAAATGGAAGTAAAATTTTGTTGCAGATGCACTCTCAAGAAAGGATGAGGATGTGGAAGCATTGTTTTGTGCTATTTCTATTATCCAACCAGATTGGATAAACGAAGCAAGGGATGAATGGAAGAAGGAAAAATAAGTATGGCCACTTATTCAAAAGTTGCAAAAGGTCCCAATTCAAACAATATTGCCAAAAACTGAAGAGGAGGGAAAAATCATATTGGAACCTAGAGAAGTCACAGAAACAAGAACCCGACAGCTACGAAATTGATCAATTTTAGAGCATCTCATCAAGTGGAAGAACTTACCCGCTGAAGATTCCACATGGGAGGACAAGAATTTTATACAGAAGAATCAAGAACTACTCAAGCGTTGAGGACAACACTTTTTGAAGGAGAGTGGCATGTTAGTCCCCTATACTACTAGGGTAACCCCTTATTGTTATTAGTAAAAACCCCTTATTATATTTGCGTACTCATGTAGTGCCCATATTGTTACTATTGTGCCCCATAGAAGCCCACTATTGTTATTATTGTTCCCTTACATTATTGTTGTTATGTCGGCTCTGATTATATTATGACCCCTTAGACTCCTGTATATAGAAAGGAGTTCTTTTCATTTGTATCATCCAAGAATTGTTCACTTGCGTAATGTAAAGGAGGTTCCCCCCTTGAAGAGGCCGAATTCTAAGGCATTCAACTATATTTTCTATCTTTTTGTGAGTTCATTTCATAACACCATAGCATATACCCAAGGCCTTCCTAGTAAAATGTTGTAATTGAGGGGTCCGTCAACTACTTCAACTTCAATAGTAACCATTTTTCCCCCTAATTTGACTTGCATGTTACTCAAAATTCCACATGGAGTATATGTTCTTCCATCAAAATCTTTCAACGCGGATGGTGATCATGACAACGGAGGTGAACCAAGTGTTTTGAAGCATCTCATGGACATATTGCAAGTAGATGCCTCCTCAACAATAATAGTTCGGTGAACATTCTTATTGAGAGCTTTTACTTGGATTATGAAAACTAATTGCGCTGGTAACTGTGGTGAATATACCACATGGTTAAAGACTACAAGATTTGAATCCATAGGATCTATTCCACTTATTGCTGACAGTAAAGAATGTTTCTAGGAGGGATAGTTTTGCAACACCTCAAGGGTCCACATAGCTGAAGGTGATTGAGCAATATCTTCTACTATGTTGTAGTTCTGAGCTGCTTGAGCTCGAGGGTTGAATGTCGATTTGTGTACAACTTCCTTTGGTGGTTTTATTGTCAATTTAGGTACAATAGGTGGAACAACTTTAGGTGAAGTCGAGGTCGAAGGATTAGGTTGATCAGTGGCATAATTATTCAATGACCATGTATTTCCATAATATTTATTTCTTGTTGACACCAAAAAATTGTTTTGTGGCTTTGCGATGGATAACATAACTACTTGGGATGTGGAAGCATGTTCTATTGCAACCAAAAGTGTTTTGGGGTTGGAAACAGGTTTGTCAACACTGCTAATGTGTTTGAAGTCTTTAAAAGTTTAGAGACCTCATAGCGATGTGGAAAATCTCTTGTATAATGCTCATCATTACATATCGGACATGGATAACGAGGTTTTCTTACCATGGTAGAGGAATCAAATGATTCCTTTGCAGGGGACTTTTCTTGTTTCTTTTTTTTCCCCTTTTTCTTGCGTACTAGTTGCTTTGGATTTTTGCCTTTGTCAGACGAAATGACATTAATCTCGGAGGGACGATTATTTTCTGATGCATTGGTAGTTTAATTGGAAACAACAAGAGTTTGACCAGATGGTCTTCCTACTGATTGTGTGCTTGAAGAACCGCTCATGTCGTCACCGGAATGAGAGTCCTTACTCGATTGTGGAGGAGGTGGAATAGTGAAAGTTGGTCGAGGTGCATTGGGAATTTTATCATAAAACGTGCCAGATTGTGTGTAAATTAAATCCATGTATTGGGCATGAGCAATGACTTGCTCTTCTGTGACAAATCCACCTTTTGCCACATCCTTAGTGATTGATGGCAACAAGGATTTTATGAACCACTCAGCTAAAAGTTGATCGGGAACATATGTCTTAACCATTCAATGACGACGCTTCCACTCATGAATGTGATATGATATGTGAGTAGCAATAGTCTATTTAAATTTGGTTATGAGTTCTATTCCAGTCTCATATCTGATAGGTAACTAGAAGTGGGTCAAAAAATTAGTGGCTAAAGTGGTGAAGTTATTGAAGGAAGCTCTTGGTAACTCAATGTACCATTTAGCAATTGGACCAGTAAGTGTTCTTTCAAAAAGGAAAAGTCTGACCGAATTGTCATTTAAAGAGTTAGATGAACACCACAAATGAAAGGTCATAACATGATTTGATGGGTCTTCTCCAGGATTTCCATTAAACTTTAGAATGTGACAATGTAACTTATGCGGAATTATTGGCCACCAAGGTGCAGATAAGATTGGATCATTACTGAGTCGATTTAAATATGGTAATTCTAATGTTGCTAAAAATGGAAACTGCCGATTCAAGTCAGGTTGAGCATACCCAAGATATGATGGAATTTCTTGGGCAATAGGTCTTTGCATACCGGTGTAGAGCATCTACATTTGGTAACATTGGTATGGTTGTTGAACAAACCAGTGTAAGGTGGTTGTTGATAACTAGGTTGAATAAGTAGTTGTCCATAACCTATAAAGACTTGTTGAACTTGACCTTGGTAAGCTTGTGATTGACCAAAACTAGATGAGCCTGTGAAATAGGTCCAAAATGAGACTGGTACTGCTGGAATTGGGGTTGTTGAAATTGAAGCTACCACGGTTGTTGAATCAATTGTTATTGTTGTTGGTATAACTGTTGTGGATTCAATGGTTGTTGTTGTCCAACAATGAGAGTTTGGCTAGGTTGTGAATAAATTATGCCAGTGTAAGCCTGGGTCAGTCCAGATATGGGTACACTAACTCTAGGTTGTTGTTGAACTACAGAAACAAGTGGTTGTTGTATAACAACTTGAGGAATTTGAACTTCTTGACTTGAAACTTGTGATTGCAAGGTAGAAGGATCAGTTTGAACAGGTTGAGATACAACAGTTTGAACTTGTGACTATGGTAGAATAGTAACAATAGGTGTAGTAGGAATAGCTGACATAGTTTGCATTGGTTGTGTTGGATACATAAGCCTTGGTTGAACTAGCATTGTTGGTTTCCATTGACAAACTCTAATTCTAGGTTGACCTGAATACTGTGGGATATTACCATATGGTATTCCCCCGGAATAAGGAGGATAAGACGAATAAGAATATTGCACTCCATATGGTGGCAATCCAGTATTTAATGGAGACATATGTCTTTGTTGACCAAATTGCCCGCCCTGATACTGATATGCAGGATCAAACTCTTGAGTTCCCATTAGAGAAGAACCAGGTAAAATTCTGGTTGAGGACATGGGTGATAACCATGACATAGAAGCAACCCCTGAGTGGGTTCCAAATAATGATTGGTAACCAATTAGGATGGACGATTCACCATACAGGTGCGACTCAGGTGTGGTAGAAGACATCGAAGAAGTGAGAACAGATGAATCTGTTGCAGCTGCATCATATGATATACTCTGAGATGTTAACGATTGTTTAGCCATCATTAAATGGCCCAAAATTTATCCTAAAGATTCTATGGCTACTTGAAAGGAAGCATGATCAAATGAAGCAAATAAATCAGGAGTACTTGGGTAAAGATAAAGCCTAGTTCTAAAATGAAAAGGGGTTCTAGGTGTGGAATATTCTTCCAATTCCTCCTCTATGGCAATCAAACCTGGTGGAAGAACTTCACCTTCAGGTCCGTAAAAGATTTCTGGTGTTGGTGAAGTTGAAGTTTCAATAGTTACTATTGTCTGATGGGTAACTAGTAAAGTAATAACTTTTGAGTGTTCAACTTCGAAGTCCAGATGTTCCGGTAAATGAACAACAGTTTGATGTGTCACTTTCTCATCAAGGGTCTCCAAAATTATTTACTTAAATTTTAATTTAAAACTAGTATTTTCCTCAACTCAACAAGATTCCTATTTCTTCTCCTAGTTGCCTCTTGATCCCGCTTGTTACTCCTTAATTTGTGTTCATTACTAAATTAAATTAATGAGTTCAAGATTTAATCCCCTATCTATTTCCTAATTTAACTCAATTTATCTCTTAGATGGATATTCTTGCCACATGGAGGTTCTCTACATTCTTCTAAAATTTAATTTATTAATCTTATTTTGATTCACCTTCATCTTCTCTTAATTAGGTTTAACTAGTTTAGGATTAATTTTTATCCTTACATTTACTAAATTCAGTTAATGAGTTCAAGATTTAATCCCTATCTATTTCCAAATTTAACTCAAGTTATCTCTTAGATGGATATTCTTGCCACATGGAGGTTCTCTACATTCCTCTAAAATTTAATTTATTAATCTTATTTTAATTCACCTTCGTCTTCTCTTAATTAGGTTTAACTAGTTTAGGATTAACCTTTATCCTTACATTTATGTTCCTCTTTCCCCTTTTTACCTAATTAAACTACATAATCGATCTAATATTTTCCAACACAGGGAGGGTAGCGTTTTTAAGATAAAATATTTTATTTCTTCCCATGAACCTCTTGACCCATGTTTTATTCTTGATCTAATTACCTCTATTTTTAACATCATTTACCATTTCTCTAAATTTACCTAGTTTTCATTTCTTGTTTAGATTTATTAATTTATTTATTTTTAATGGTTCTAAGGGTACCAAGTTTGGTCGTGCCCTTCAAGAACTTCCCTTGAAGTTCCAAGGGTGCCACGCCTAACAATTTATTTGTGATGCCAAGGGTGCCAAGTTTGATTGTGCCCTTCAAGAAATTCCCTTGAAGTTCCAAAGGTGCCATGCCTAGCAATTTTTTTTGTGATGCCAAGGGTGCCAAGTTGGTCAAGCCCTTCAAGAAATTCCCTTGAAGTTCCAAGGGTGCCACACTAGTTGCCCTTTAAGCATTCAATGACTACGATGGGAATGTATAGGTGCAACAACAGAGACCACTATAATCTCTTATGTTGCCTGATATATTGAGACAAATGGTGTCGGGGATCAAGGAATCCACCTTGATGTGCACCCCCGATAAAATTATCATGAGCGAACAAACTTTAGGACCTACCCTCATGACATCATGATCTTCAAGGCAAAGGTGTTTCAACCTTTCTAGCTCAAGTCACAGTGGGAGTGCTAGTGGGTGAGATTAGGGACACTGTCCCACCACTCCCATGTAGTTCCATCCACTTGTACAACCCCATTACCCATATGTGAGTCATTCAATCAAGCAACTAATTTGTGCCTACAACCATTAACATATCATTAGAATATAGATAAACATATATAGTAGGTTCCAAAAACAGCTTAGAATTTCAAAGATAAAATAATATAAATTTTCATCAAACCAGGTGTCATCAACTCCTCATATGCGATTGCCTCTGATGGTTTCCTACCATACTCAATAATCATTAGTAACAAGGTTTCTTTGTGTTAGTCATTGCCATAATAGCATCATTAACATCACCTAGTCATTCGCATCACTGCTCATTGTGAACCAGAACTAATGCAAGTAGGTAACATGGGGGCACATCCATCATGGCTATCATCATCATAACATCAGTAGAAAGCATACATATCCTTAACTGTTGTCATCATCATAAATTCAATAGAGACCAAACATAACCATTTATGCTACGATCACCATAGTATCAATAGAGAACATTCATAACCATAAATGCTACAGTCATCATAATACCAATAGATACATACATAACCATTAATGCTATCTTCATCATAATATCAATGGAGAACATACATAAACATCACAACCACTAATAATAGAGTCATATGTCTGGATCCTCAACTTGTGGTCCTCAAGGAATAAAGTGTGGACCTTAGGGATAAATAAATGTTAGTGACATATCATTGTTAGTGAACTAGAGCAGGGCACTACAACAGGACCCGGTCATGAAGATTACGCCTAAGCCCCTGGGACTAAGAGTTTCACAAAGTTTCATCATCGTACCTTTCTAAGTGCCACTCAACAATTTTTTTTTTATTTTGTTAATGTTCAGATGTATCGGCCCCCGTTCTTACCCTTGGTCGCAGAATAAAGAAACATATTAAGGCGCACAAACAAGGATTGCCACACATTTGCTGGACAACATGGAGGGGTCATTGTTTCTTATTTTTCCATTCCTAAAGTAAGGATTCTCCAAATTCAAAGGAAAAGGATTAACATAAATGAACAAATTTACATATTTCTTGCATTCTTTTGAGTGATTCTTTTTATTTTTAGTGTATTGTTTAGATTTTTTCCAGAAACTGTTAGATATTATTTTATAATCGATTCCTTTCTGGAATTCAAATTTAGTTCAATAGGAATTCTATAAACACTTTGAAATAAGACTTAGAAAGGGTTTGAATGTGTTGGATCAGGGTGGGGCTTGTATGAAGAAAAGGTCTTTGCATTGATGTAAGCCGTGGATTGGATGAAAAGTAATAAATTTGAAGAAATACAAAGAGCTATGTTCCAAGATTCCCATGTCAGACAATTGGTGATGTGCTTCTTATGTTAAATTGTTTATTTTGTCAATTTCCATATGTTTTTCACTCTTTATTGTTTCAAGAAGATTAAGGGCCAAATTTGCTTAAGTGTACTCTACTCTGGCTTGTTAGCAATATCTATGTTTTCTTCTTGATGTTAAATATAGGATTCATCCTAGTATGCTATATATTTAATTGAACACAAATCGTATACTATTCATCCCACAAACACTCTAAAAGATCCAAAAGTTTTCCTATCTTTCCCATTACAACTACTATCTCATTTTGTGATTGATTATCCAAAGGTGTTAGGGTCCCACCCTAACCCCCTTATCTATGTAATGGGACCACGTCATAGTCAAGAGTCAATAAAGCCCAT